>LBNU01020012.1:87283-108771 GCA_014162995.1 Artemisia annua | reverse complement strand
CATTTTATCACCAACTGATCCTCCTCACAGATTGCTATGAAATTACGAAGACTAGGCCTCATCAAGCGGCACTCCACCAAACAGTCTGGAAACCTACTTTATGAGTATAACTACTAATCCAAATAAACAGACCGGGTAATCAAAGGCTAGTTGCCACTCCAAGCACCCCAAGCCAAGATACCTGGTTATTTACTTAGAACTTTCATCATACCCAAGATGCAAGGCCATCAGCAACCCAAAACTCCCAAAAACTGAACTTCACTTTAGAACCACTGATATTTTGTGAGTAGCAACCTCTATAGGGCAGTGTCATCTTTCACCACTCACAAAATAGACACTCTTGTTGCTCACACACCTCTGATATACATACAACAAAGAGAAAATTCCCATTCCAGAAAATTATACTTCAACCAGACACCCTTTTAATCACATTCCAAAGACAACCCATCAAAAAACACCTTGCATCATCAAGTTGTTGGTTGCTGATTTGATAGTTTCTAGTGTTATGTATTGGGGTGTTCAAATTGTGTTTTTGGTACGCATATACTTCGTGTTTTTGTTCACTTAGAACACTTCTGAAACAGGTCACCATTAAACCAAGTGATCTGAAAATTATACTTTCATAAGTTGTGAGTTTTATTGGGAACAAAGTAAAAAAATTTTCATTTTTTTTTAACGGTAATATGATATAAACAACCTAGCAAGGAGCTAGGAAAAAGAGAATTTTTTGAATGAGAATGGAAGAGTAAATTCCTTATGTCTACTACTAATCCAATTAAAAGAAAAGAGCTTTACATCATTGAGAAGAGGCTCGGTATTTGATCTTTTAAGAGAAAATGTGAACTCATTCCTATACTGCCATATGATCCAAAGTGTGGTATGCATTACAACATCAATGACGAGGAGAAGCGGAGCTTCGAAAGTGGCTTTATTCGCGAGATTGAAAACGTCATCAATACATCCTTCCATATATGCCTTAACGGCGAGGAGCAAGTGACAAAAATATGTTCTTCCGTTTCTAGAGCATCATCACATTCGGGGCATCCAACTAAGTTCAAGTCAATTCGCATAAAATCTGAATTCACACGCGTGGGTAATCTTTGATTAGCAATCCTCCAAGAAGAGATGTTTCCACTTAGCTTAAGTTGTTAAATTCCAACACACTTCAGCCTCTGACCTTAAGAGGCGTCTCCAGGCTCAAATGAAAGTCAGCCCATTGGGAACTAGTGGACTCGAAATTCTGTGAATGAGACTAATTATAATGGAGTGAACAGGGGTAGGGGTAATTGACGTGAGATTGAGAGAAGACTCTTCCATGCACAAAGCAAATGATATGTGTCCAATCTATAACGGCGTGGGAATGATTCGCGAAGCGGACCACCTCGCAACCAAATTGTCATTCCAAAAGCGAGTGAATTCCCCGTTACTGATCTTCTTTTCAAACATGGTTGAAAGATTTATAGCATGCAGCTCAATAATTGGACCACCACCCAATCAATTTTCAACTTACTAATGTGTAGTCTTTAATACAGGGGCGGAACTAGGGGGTTACAGGGGTTCACGAAAATCCGATTGATGTTTGTCATCTAGTGTAAATTTACGTAAAAATTTATGATTGTTTTTTCAAAATTAACCTGGTCCAAAATGTTGTGTCAAATAAATACATGTTTTGCAGTTAATTCACTAATATGTCAAAATAAGTGCACGTCTTCTTAATTTTTAAACTAATTTTAATGAAATTGTACCTTTTAGTTCATTTATACTCGAAAAAAATATATTTGCGCATTTGGTGACTCCGAGTTTCGGGTCTGCCCCTTCTTTAATAATATATTGGCTTCATTTTATCTCGAGTATCCAAATATATCTTGAATAAATTTGTAAATGTATCACAAATAATTACAACCCTTATCATACGAGATCAAGTTTCTTCTATAATAGTACTATTTTGGGTCATCTCCACGCACGTTACTTTGACGTAAGTTTAAATTCTATGAATTTTTTGTTTATATATGTTTTAATCACGTTTAATTTATTTACTTGCATACCTCACTAACCACGCATCAACTTGATATTTATAACCCATACGTATATAGGGTTTTATTATTACGATCAATTTAACAACAACAGCAACAGCAACAAAACTCTTCTTTTGAAAGAAGCTTAATGGACATGTATTTGTTAAATTTATAAATTTACTACTATGAAATTTAAAATCTTACATACTTAAGTCCATAAAACTGTATTTTAGGAGACCCCATTTAAAAGTTTTGTATCTGATTGTAAATTTTATTAACAAATTAGTTAGAATATGACGTTGTTTTACACTTATGTCCAAAAGTTGGAAATAAAAAGCAATTAAAAAAAAAAAATCCCAAATCCACGTGTATTTTTGTCATTTTTTAAAAGCTAATCTGATTCAATATCGGCAAACACTGGTTTCAAATTTGACTTTAATTGTCCAATCGAAAGACTCTATTTTAAAATCTAGCTCTTCTATTGCTCCATTTTGGTTTTCTCAAAAATAACATTTCTCAATTCAGCTCCGTAATAATTGTTTCCCTTTAGCGATATGCTAAAATTACATAACTTTTACAAAAAAAAAGTTTTTACACAATGATGTGTTTTGTTGACGTGTACATCATTGATCAATTAAAAATATGAGAATGATTTTGAATCCAAATATTGCATGACACATCATTTTGTGAAAAAGTTCTTTAAAAGTTTTGTGATCCTATCAGCTCTTTCCATAATTGTATTAACTATTAAGGGCTAATCTATAATTTTTTTTGCTTATGTGTGTATTAAATTAAACTACAATTTTTGTCTTTATGTGTATACTTTATGACCATTTTGCCCCTCTCGGGCTAATAAAATGAGGGGCAAAATGGTCATAAAGTACGCACACAAAGACAAAAATGATAGTTTAATACACACATAAGCAATTTTTTTTTTAATATGTTACATATTAAAAGATATAGTGACAAGTATGATTTATTTATTTATTTATTTATTTTTTCTTTTTTTAAGCCCTTGTATTAAAGATTCCTGATAAGCCATCAAGTTCATGTCAGGTTATGATACACTGACAAACACAAAGACAGAAAAACACAAATTCAAGATTAACAAGTTGGAAAACCAAATGGGGAGGACCGATAAGTGCTCAACCATTATGAAAGTCATTTTCTACATTGATCCAGTTAACATAAAACATCAGTTTCTACATTTTAAAGCCAATAATATTGTTTATGGTAATTAGAGAAATATAACTAGTTAACATGGTTTATGCCATGTATATTGTAAGTGTAAGCAAAAATTACACAATTTAGTTCTTTTTATTTCATTAGTGTATTATGATTTTTACACATAGAATACATAGAATCACAAGACAATAAGAATCATACGATATCGTAAAACATTAATCAAAGTGCAGCCAACTGACTAATATCGTAAGGAGATGCATCCGTGGGAGACTGTGCATTGTAAGATCTTGTTGCAAAAGCCGTATTAACAACTTCAGTAGGATGAAAACCATCGTACCAAATAAACAAACCCCGATTAGCGCAAGGTGTTGAGTTTGGAACACATTGTCCATCTGATCTCAATGGACAACAGGGAACATTCGGCAAAGCTACCCCTGAACAGCACGAAAACCATTTTATAAAATTATGAACTGATTCAATCAACATGAAAAAAACGTAGATTAGGAGTTGGTGCACTTCTTTACCTCCTTGAGGTGCTGAAATGCTTGTAATGTTGATGAAAGTAAATCTTGCATCAGATAAATTATTGTTGATGTTATCAACAATAGGCTTAAGTCTATCGTTAAATAGGTTAACCGCATTATTGATTGACTCTACACATGTGCCGTTTGTGCCAAACCTTGCTATCTCGGCTGGGGCGCAACCTATGAGACCCACTCCAAACACAGCAACTTTCCTAGCTCCCAATTTATATAACGTCTGTCATATGATTCAAATACAAATCTATGATTGTAAGTACCCACACATTAATAAACAAAAAACTCGACCTAGAAATGTGACACGGATCATTTCTATCACATCATACTAAAAACAGAAGATATCAGGATGTTTACCGTAAGTTGTTGAGAGAATTGTTTCGCAAGGACTTGAGCATATTGATCGGGGGTAAATATGCGGCTGGTGGGAAAATTTTCAGGCATCAAGTAGTTGTTAATGTAGTCATTGGCTCCCATATTCACTAAATAGATGCATTTTTTAACATATTCATTTGTAAATCTGCTGTTACGTTGCAAGAGCATAAGACGTGAAATTATTGCCGCATGATTTTTAAGTTGCATATTCAAGCTGATCACACCACCCTGAGATAGTTTTAAATCATAAAAATTAGTCTAACATGATAGGGAACGATAAAGTGCAATAATAATAGCATATTAAAGTCCGCGCATTTAGATTTGTATTACTATATGCTAACGGTGCGCAAACATCATTAGGAAACTTCTTATTTGCGATAAGGAATGTTTGCATCCATGTTTATGTTAATGATATTTGGAAATAAAAACGATGTGTTTTAACTATTCTCAGTTGGGGATTACCAGGTTACTTCCAGATTCGTCCCTGATACCAGCACCACCACTACCATAGTTTACGCCAATGCTAATGTCTGCGTTGGTTGCGTTTGCAAATGATGAAATAAACTTGGAAAAACCTAGTAATTGACCTAAAAGCATGCAAATGATCAAATTATTAGCAACAACCATTTGATTAAGAGCATAACATATCTTGTAATAGTAGGAACATGGACTTTGAGTCATTTCTTAAAATTAAGATTCCTGTATCGGTCAATATAGATATAGATTTTCTATGAAAAGAAAAAGAGATACCAATAATGTCCGCGATTGTTCGACCATTGGTGAATCTTCCAGTTACTCCTTGTTGAAAATCGATTCCGTAAGGCTGGTAATTGGCCTTTGCCATTGTCACGAGTCCGTTGTTATTTCCGTTATCAACCAACGAGTCTCCAAATATAAAGTAACAAGGCACTTGTGGTTGGCTAACAACAACAAAGATTTGAAACTGCATCAACACTGCAACAATCATGGTACGACATAATAGGCTAAAGTAAGCAGCCATGTTTGTTCAATTGCAAAATGAGAACTGATATGAATTTTGAATGCCAAATGCAGACTATTTAAATGAAGAAAAAAGGATGGGAATGCAATTAACAATATTTGTTTTTGATAGATATTACTCCCTCCGTCCCATATTAAATGTCCACTTGGACTTTTCAAAGTCTTTTTTATAAACTTTGACTTTAAATATTTTTATGTGTATTATATAATAATTGATGCAAAATATATGGATCAATTGAGTTTTAAATGTATTTTCATTAGATATAATTTTCATCAAGTATTATATAATACAAACAAAAATATTTAAGGTCAAAGTAGAAGAAAAAAAACTCCGAAAGTCAAACGTGGACATTTAATATGGGACGGAGGGAGTATTACTTTCATATCCTTCTTAGCTTTTAATATGATTTAATAGCATGTTTTTTGCAAACTACTTGACATGTTGCATTGTAACCAACCATTTACTAGTTGTTACCGATAACAGACCCTACTCATCTCTTTTCAATATGATGGCGTACGTCAACGTTAATATTAATACATTCTCTGTAAATAAGATTTCCATGTTCTCGAAACCTAAACCTAGCGATGATGCCTAGCATATGGCATGTAGTATTATATATCGAATAATAGATTAAGAATCTACAAAGTCCTCTTTGATATGGCATGTAACCTGAATCTTGTTTTAGTTCCGTCTAGCTAGTTGGTAAAATGAAAGAATTTATATCTAATATTAAGGTGAATGCTTTAAACGAGCATATGATAATTCGGCGTTGCGGCCGAAAGTATTCAATTAAATTTCTTATGATGTGATCACTTAAAACGCATTTTATTTTCTTTCTTTTTTGTTGTACTTGGAATAAGTTTGTGGAGTGAGAATTACATAATTAATTGAATTACGTTTCAATCATTTTTATATGCTTTTGCGAATTATTTATGATAAAAATGAGACCAGAGTATGCAAGCTTGTTAAGTCTTTATATGGGGTTAAACAAGCTCCTAGACAATGGAATGAGAAATTGACCAATGCTTTTAAAGGAAAATGGTTTTAAACAAAGTATGAATGATTATTCTTTATTCATTAAAGATGAAAATGGAGATTTTCTAGCTTTGTTAGTATATGTTAGTAACTGAGTTATCACTCCTAATAGTGATGACAAAGTTTTAAAGTTCAAACAGTTTTTTTCTTCTAAATTTCAAATTAAAGACTTGGGAACTTTAAAATATTTCTTGGTATTGAGTTTTTGGATAATAAAAGGTGTCTTTATTTGACACAAAGAAAGTATTTTCTTGAGTTATTGTGTGAGTATGGTTTATTAGCTTGTAAGCCTCCTAAAACACCTATGCAGCAATACACTATGCTCAGTCATGTTGAGACTGAAAAGGATAAAAGGTTGGCAAGTTTAACAGAGTATCAAAAATTTCTTGGAAAAGTTATATACTTATCTGACCTTTGCAGTCACATTTTGCAGTTGCTTTAAGAGTTTTAAGATATCTTAAGGCTGCTCCTGTGTGTGGCGTTCAGTTTAGCAATAGTGGTTTGCTTAGTCTGCATGCTTTCTCAGATGCAGATTGGGCTAAGTGTTGGTTACCAGGAAATCTGTTTCTGGTTTTTGTGTCTTTCTTGGTGGAAACTTGGTGTCCTGGAAAAGTAAGAAGCAAGCTACTATTTCCATGTCATCAGCTTAACCTGGGTATACATGCATGGCTTCTACCACATGTGAGATTGTTTGGCTTGTGAGTTTGTTGTAAGATTTGAAGGTTGAAGGCTTGTTCCCTTGTATTGTGATAATTCATCTGCAATTCAAATTGTTGCTAATCCTGTCTTCCATGAGAAGACTAAGCATTTTGAAATAGATGTGCATTTGGTGAGGGAAAAGGTACCATCTGGTGCTATTAAAACTGTTAAAATTGATTCTGCTAGACAGGTAGTAGATGTGTTTACCAAAGGGTTGAGCATAGCTCAACCTAAGCAATTTTGTTCTAAGTTGAATATGGTGAATATGTTCACTGTATGAGTTTGAGAAGGGGTGTTGAAATAACATGCTTGACTTTGTTGACTCTCCAAACTCATACTTGTTATAACTACAAGGGCTAGTNTGTATATATTATATATTATTCTCAAAACAATGAGAATAAAATATACTTCTCGTCTCTTGCTTCTTTCAAACCAACAGGAACCAAGTGAATGTTTAATTTCTTTGCTTGCGTCAACCTTGCAGCCACCAAAGTGGACCGAATATTGGATATTAAGTTTCGTACTTTTTGTGCTAACTTCGAGCTAAGCGGCACACAAGGATTTATTTTGCGAAAAATATGACATCGACTGACGTTTAAAGGGAGCCCTCCGAACCTCCGGCATGTAGTCGGTGGTCGGAGGCGGCGGTAGAAGATTTTAGGTTTAAGGTTGAATATTTAGGATCGTATGGCTGATACCATGTAAGATAATGAACCCGTAGGTAATACTTTATTAATGACCATTATTTATAATGGTAAAACCCTAATTACTAAAACCCACAAACCGGGCTTTGGCCTAATTATCCACTAACAGGGTGATGATGGGAAGCCGCTTCCTATGCAAAAGGCTAATATGGAAGACTATGCAAGCACTCCAAGTTCATCTAATGTGCCACATCCTTGTATTTCGAAGACCACTCCTGACATGGTCAAAAAAGGAAAAAAGGTAGGCAATCCATTTTCTAAGGTTGGTGATCTAGTTATCTCAGATAGTGATGATAATGAAGTCCATGAGGACTTCAATGAAACTTCTAGTTTTATGGTATTTGACGGTTCTAAAGGTGGTAGTGGAGTGGGCATGGGAAGCTTACTAGAGCAATGGAAGGAAGATGCCCATGACTAAAACCCTTACGATGATGATGGGTTTGATGATTGTAGTCTGACCGATGCTCAATTGAAGTTTGCTAATGCTTATGACATTAGTCTACGTGGTCAGATTAGATGAGTTGTTTTTTATTTTATTATTATTATTATTATTATTATTATTATTATTATTATTATTATTATTATTATTTATTTTATTTTATTTATTTATTTTGCATAAGTATGGCATGTTATTTCTTATGCTTGGTTAAGTCTTAAGCGCTGTAGAGGCTTTTGGTTTACCTTCTTTGGGCTGAGGTGTGGGATTTACCCATATCTGTTGTACTTAACTGTTTTTTTTTGAGTAATGATATTTTACCGGGTTAACCCTTTTACAAAAAATAAATAAATAAAAACTCCACAAGTTGGTTTTATTTACTTCATTAGATATTATAACTTTTACACATACATAGAATCACAAAACAATTCGAATCATACGATATCGTGAAATATTAATTAGATNGGTAAGTTTCCTAGTGCACTTTGCCTCATAAAACCCATATAAAACCATTCAAGCATCTCTAAGAATCTTTTACTCAATACTTCCCAATTCTCATAAACTAACTTATCAATCTTGATTAAATTTAGAAAAGCAATGAGTCTAGGAAAAGTATTGACCTTCATAGTGTATAACGTGCCATTCAAACTCATGTATTCTTGGTCTATGTAATCATGATCTTCATGTTGTTCTATTTTCAAATCTTCTAATCCTTTGATAAGTGAGCATTCTTCTTCAATATCCAAAGACTTGAAATAATCATCAAGAAATTTGTTATGGCTTGTGATTATACTTTCATCATTCTCATCTTCCAACATACTTTCTTCATTCCCATAATTCTCAAAACTATCAAACATGTATTTCAACTTGCATTTGTCTGAACCATATGTGACTATATATCCTTGCTCTTCAAGTTGATGCATACTCAATACATTCAAAGTAATTTCTGGTGTATACAACACGTTTGCAATCAAAAGTTCTCCATCATTAGTGTCAACAACGACTTCTCCCACGCCATACGAGATGATAAACTTCCTTTCATCTTCTTCTACTCCTTCCACTTTGAATCTCTTGTACATACGCTTGAATAATTGCTTCATTGGTGACATATGTTGTTTATAGGCCGAACTAACGTACCATATGTTATTCCAATTCCCTTTTTCAGTCCCTTCAACCATGTAATCCGTGAGTACATGGACTTGTTCTTGGTATATTGCTTTCCCTTGAAAATCTTCATTCGAATGGTTCATGCTTGGTATGGCAAAGGTAGGTTCTGTGATTCGTTTGTTGTTGAGGTGTGGGATTTACCCATATCCATTGCACTTAACTGTTTTTTTGAGTAATGATATTTTACCGGGTAACCCTTTTACAAAAAATAAATAAATAAATAAAATTCCACAATTTGGTTTTATTTACTTCATTAGATATTATAACTTTTACACATACATAGAATCACAAAACAATTCGAATCATACGATATCGTGAAATATTAATTAGATTGCAGCCAACTGAGATGCATCAGTTGAAATTGCAGCCAACTGACTAATATCGTAAGGAGATGCATCAGTAGGAGACTGTGCATTGTATGATCTTGTTGCAAGGACCGTATTGGCAACTTCAGTAGGATGAAAACCATCGAAAAAAGTAAACAAAGATCGATTAGCGCAAGGTATTGAGTTTGGAATACATTGTCCATCTGACCTCAATTGACAACAGGGAACATTCGGCAAAGCTACCCCTGAACAGCACGAAAACCATTTTGTAAAATTTTAAACTGACGCAATCAACATGAAAAAACGTAGATTAGAAAGTGGTGCACTTATTTACCTCTTTGGGGCGTTGAAATGCCTGTAGCGTTGATGAAAGTATATCTTGCATCAGAGAAATTACTGTTGATGTTATCAACAAGAGGTTTAAGTCTATCGTTAAATAGCTTAACGTCGTTATTGATTGACTCTACACATGTGCCGTTTGTGCCAAACCTTGCTATCTCGGCTGGGGTGCAACCTATGAGACCCACTCCAAACACAGCAACATTTCTAGCTCCCAATTGATATAACGTCTGTCATATGATTTAAATACAATCTATGATTGCAATTAACCAAAACACGTCGTACTTAATCACGAGACATGATATATTAAAGATCACACAAATAAACAAAAAACTAGACCTAGAAGTGTGACACAGATCGTTGATTCGTTTCTATCACAACATACTAAAAGGAGAAGATAATCAGGATGTTTACCGTAAGTTGTTGAGAGAATTGACTCGCAAGGACTGCTGCATATTGATCGGGGGTAAATATGCGGCTTGTGGGAAACTTTTCGGGCATCAAGTAGTTGTTAATGTAGTCGTTGGATCCCATATTCACTAAATAGATACATTTTTTGACGTATTCATTTGTAAATGTGCTGTTTTGTTGCAAGAGCAAAAGACGTGAAAGTATAGCTGCATGATTTTGTAGTTGCATATTCAAGCTGATATGACCACCCTGATATAATGTTAAATCATGAAAATGAATTGCATTTTTTTTTTTAAATCATATTTAGGAATAAAAACGACGTAAATAATTTTTTCTGAGGTGAGGATTACCAGGTTACTTCCAGATTCGTCCCTAATACCAGCACCGCCACTACCATAGTTTACGCCAGTGCTAATGTCTTCGTCAGTTGCGTTTGCAAATGATGAAATAAACTTGGAAAAACCTAGTAATTGACCTAAAACCATGCAAATGATTTAATTTTTAGCATGAATATTGTTTAACCCTTCTATTAGAACGGAAAACTGACACAATTAAATTGTATATGTGAGTACTTAAACCAACAACCACTTGAGCCACTTGATTAAGAGCATAAAATATTTTGTACTAGTAGGAATTTCTTTTAAAAAAAAAATAAAAATAAAAAAAATAAAAAAAACAAAAACCTTCATCAATTAATATAGGTGTAAAGAAAAAGAGATACCAATAATGTCCGCGATGGTTCGACCATTGGTGAATCTTCCCGTTACACCTTCTGGAAAATCAATTCCGTAAGGCGGGTAATTGGCTTTTGCCATTGTCACGAGGTCGTTGTTATTTCCGTTATCAACTAACGAGTCTCCAAATATAAAGTAACACGGCACTTGTGGTTGGCTAACAGCAACAAAGATTTGAAACTGCATCAACACTGCAACAATCATGGTATGACATAATAGGCTAAAGTAACAAGTCATGTTTGCTCAAATGTAAAGATAGAAGTGATAATGATTTTGAGAGCCAGATGCATGCTATTTAAATGAAGAAAAAAAAGGATGGAATGCAATTAAAAATATTTATTTTTTCATAAATAACAACTACAGTACTTTCATATTCTGGTAAGCATTTAATTTTATTCATAACGTGCTTTTTGCAAACAACTTGGCATGTTGCATTGTAACCAACCATTTACTAGTTGTTAGTGACAATAATCCCTATTAATCTCTTTTCAGTATGATGGCGTACGTACTTTTTTTTAACAAGCGTGTGTAATACATCCTGCGTAAAGATGATGGGGGAGTTTATACGGACCCTCTCATAGGAGGGTTTCGTGAGGCCCTGTGCATTGCGAGTTTATACAGTGTGCATCGCGGTTTGTACATTTTGACCAAAACCTTTATTGTCACATCAAAGGAGGTCTTAATAACATAATCCAAAGATGATATCCATGTTCTGGAAACCTAAACCTAGCGATGCCTAGTCTATGACATGTAGTATTAATTAAGAATCTATAAAGTCCTCTTTGATATGCAGAATTTTATATGATATGTTGTACCGTAACCTGAATCTTATTTTAGTTCGTTCTAGTTGGTAAAATGAAAGAATTTATATCTAATATTAATGTGAATGTTATAAACGAGCATATGCTAATTCGGCGTTGCGGCGGAAAATTTTCAAGTAAATTTCTTGTGATGTAATCATTTAAAATGCGTTTTATTTTCTTTTTTCTGGTTGTACTACTTGGAACAAGTTTTGTGGAGTGAGAGCTAAATAATAAATCATTCAAAATGTGTTTTATTTCAATTCCAACTTATGGCTAAATTAAAGGTGACTGGAACATATGCTCATTACCTAGGATTAGGTCCGTCGGTAAGAGTTATTCGACACCCAAAAGAGATGCACGAGATCAGGGCTACCTGCCGATTATACCTTTTGACGAGTTTACAATAAGCCCAAAAATTTTACAAAGAGCTAATCAAAAATTCAATTTTAGGGATTTAAATGTAACAATTCAATACTCATATTTTTTATTTTTGTTTTAAATTTAACAAATGCATCATGTATTTTTCAACATTTTAAAATAGCAACTTTATTGTAATAATAATAATAATAATAATAATAATAATAATAATAATAATAATAATAATAATAATAATAATAATAATAATAATAATAATAATAATAATAATAATAATAATAATAATTTCTTGTAAATCCCTAAAATTGAATTTTGTATTAGCTTTTTTATAGCTAGAGGAGTAGGAGCTCAGTTAGTATCTCGGCTTCCCACTAACTTCTTGTAAATCCTATTAGTTTCTAATAATAATAATAATAATAATAATAATAATAATAATAATAATAATAATAATAATAATAATAATAATAATAATAATAATAATAATAATAATAATAATAATAATAATAATACAAGAAATTAGCGGGGAGCCTCGAAACTATCTGAGCCCCCACACCTCTAGCAATAGCAAAGCTAATCCTACTGAAGATATGAATAACAGGGCGCGCTCCAATGTCTAGAGTTATAGAGAACTTCCGGATCCGCTTCAGTAAGGTCACCGCATTTGTCTCAAGTTCCCCAAGAGAGGAGAACGAGAAAGGGAGGAACCCATACCTAATCTCCGCATACTTGGCCTCATACTTGATACGTTTACGTTTTGCAGCGTCGGTTACCACCTGACCTGACACAAAATCAAACATACCAGTTTGCGTCAAAGGAGACGACCCCGTCAAATCAGCATAAACGTCCTTCCCTCCGACCCAAGAATAAAGCAATATATCAGCTGGACGTAGGGCTTGCCCCCTTTCACCACTAAGCCCCATGTCAACTTCTTTACGAGCCGAGACCCCAGATCGAGTACAGATGTCAACCAGGGTATCACGCACCATGTTGTGCCGATGTTTAATGCCAATAATGCCAGTGCACGATACAGCATGGTCCCTGTAAATATCCCCCATTAAAACCTTGGAACAAGCTGAGCACGGTTTCTGAACAGGAAACAGGGGAACTCCTAGCCTATAACATAGTGCGCACCGGTACGTTCTGGCTTTCATAGTCTGTCCCAGCCCAGAGATCGGAACCACCCGGAGCCAGTCTGAAGTGTAGTCTTCCTTTTGCGATCTCCAGAGTGCCATTTGTCGAGCAGATAGGCAAAAGGTGGATTCATCCGTTTTGGTAACACGTGTGAAATATATATCTGCCATTTTCTTCATGAGTTTGGGGGCAGCGATCTCACACAGGTTACTTAGAAGGTCGATCTCCATTTTCGCATTAAAAGCACACAAGGCCTCATCGAAGGACGGTCTAGAAGTTACACCAAGCCCCCCAAACACAAATGGTATAGTTTAAGGCATCACCTACAGAGTATACACCAAGCCCCCCAAACACAAATGGTAGGGTAGCAAGCCTCCATTGCCAATCACCAAAACCAAATCCAGAAGCAGTGACAATATGCTCCAGAGAAGAACTAAGTGCCACATCAAATGAAATGTGAGCATGTTCAAAGACCAGAGGAGAACATGTACGCATTGAAAAATATAGCTTGGAGATGCCGGTACAGGCACGAAGGAGCAACCGCTCACATTGAGGGTCCTTAAGCTTAGCAACAGCAACCATGAGCTCAATAATTTTAGCAACCCTTTTAATAACAAGCTCACTACCAAACTCATAGTCCATACTAACAGGCCCACCCAATAATTTAACACCGTGTAACGGCCGAGCAATATTAGGCGGGAAGACACCTGTAAGCCTGCTTCTGGGGTCCTCCTTTGGCCTTATCAACATTGAGGTGCAGACCGCGCTGTGGTCCATCCATCATAATAAGACATAAGGCCTTCCCCACGACCAAAGTATCGCCGATAATAGTGCCATCGTCTAGATACCGAGCTTGAAGGGAAAGACTAAAGGAGTCTGTTAATACAAATATCGCCTAAAAACGTTATTTATATTTTACGATCTTTGCTAAGTTTTGTTAACGACAAAGTGTAAACTTTAGTTTTTAGTAAAACATAATTTTAGTTTTAGTCTTGCATAACTAGACTTTATTTGCTACATTTACATTTCGTAATAAACATAACATTTTCATATTACTAAATATAGAAAATGTAACATGACATCATGGCATACATCATGAGCATTTATGGAAAGCTTACTAAATCTAGTAGTTGACTTTCCATAAGATTTCTTACACATTTAGAAGGTTTCTTACTCTATCTATTGTGTGTTGACTTGAACAAACATGATTTGACATTGCTTGATATGGAAAGATTTCTTGTAGTCTTCGACTGTCAGACCTGGCGGAACCCTTGGGGTACAAGGGCGGAACCCTTGTTTTGGTTCCGCCGGATCCGCCAGTCTGCTGGATTGGTTGGCTATAAATACCAAGCCACTTGCAAGAAATCTCTCATCACTTCTCATCATAATTTACACATACATACTCATATCATTCATCTAACTCATTAACATTTCATTTGTGTAAAGTTCTCTTGTAGCAAAGAAGTTCACAAGTTCATATCAAAGTTACAAGTATTCAACACAACGTTGCAAGACTTGTTAGCTTAGCATTGTATATACTTCGTGTAATTTATACTTCATTTGATTGTGTATATTCAGTAGTGATCGGTTAGTATTTTAGGCCTTAAAATACATAGTGTGACGGGAGTGGTTGTACCCTTGTAAAAGAACTCGACATCTAACTTTGTGTCGGTAATCTTGTGTAAGCGACGTGTAAGGTTTTCTCCGCCGGTGAAAGGAGCTTGTTGACTAGTGAAAGAAACTCTCGGGTTGGATACTCGGGGCGTGGAGTAGGGCAAGGAAAAAGAGTCCTTGTAGCTGAACCACGATAAACTCTCGTGTTGTGGTTTGATCGTTTCTTTCTTTATTCTTGCATATTACATATTGTCTTTTAGTTTAGATCTTTCATTACATGGAAAGTTTCAAAAGATAATTAAGTTAAAAACCGGTAAACTATTCAATCCCCCTTATAGTTTTCCACAGAGTTTCTAATCTTGCATACCAAAGGATGTAACACTAAAGCAAAGAGAAGAGGTCCAAGTGGATCACCCTGCTGCACGCCTTGGTGTGACCATAACGTGTGTTCTCCGTAATACAATCTGGCTGGCTTGGAGTAGCAAAATTTCACCCAACGTGAAATGGCAGGACAACACAGGCGAACCTCATGTAACATGACCTCACAGTCCACCAAATTGAAGGTGTTTTTGAAATCCACCAATAACATCGAAAGGCCCTCCTCGACGCCACGATCTTCAATAAACCTAGTCACGGTATGAAGAATAGCCCCCCTCCTCCAGGTACCTTGACACCAAACTGAAGATCATTTAAATAACCATCTAAGGAATCGCCGATCATATAAGCACCAACCTTGGAGACTAGACGCCTCCAAACCGTCCCCACAGCAACGGGACGGATACCACCACCGGGCTTGATCAGTGGTGTGAGAGGAGCACTAGCAATATACTCACCCAACGCCCTGGGGCATTTACCATCAAGAAAAAGATTTACCACATGGGTGATAGAATCGATTAACTCATCAGAAATAGCCACAACAGCACCACTAAAGCAATCCAGAAGGTGTTGGGCACGCAATCCATCACGCCCACAAGATGTACTACGGGAGAAACTTTTAATCATATTGAAAACCACAACAGGAGATGCAACAAAATTATGGTGATCAATAGGTATGTCCGGTATAGAAGAAGCAGACTTGAAAGGGATGCTTAGCCTTTAAGTCCTCATGAGTAGTACTATTATAAGGAGCAACACCTGAAGAGGAGGGAACTCTGACAGCAGCAGTATAATGGCCATCGCAAATCTTCCGCTTACATTGCTTGACATTGCGCTCAGATAGTTCCAAGTTTTCCTCAATAATAATAATAATAATAATAATAATAATAATAATAATAATAATAATAATAATAATAATAACTCAAATAATGCTAAGAGTGGTGTTTTTATTTTTCATAGAATAAGCTTTTGTATTCAAAAAGGAGTCGGAGCACAGCTGGTGTCTAGACTCCCATCCAACTTTGTATAAGCTTATTACGTATCTATGAAATAATTTTCATAAAAAAAAAAAAAATAATAATAATAATAATAATAATAATAATAATAATAATAATAATAAGTGAAGGCAAAGAGGGTGTGCAAGTGGTGCCGTCACAAAGGGCCCCACAATCAAAAAGGCCTCACTTGTGTACTAATGCTATATATCCGAATGCTTCTTATTTGTAAATCTCATTAGTTAAATACAACTCATCTTGCCACAATAAATAAAACGTCATTAGAGAATCTCATTATAAGAAATTGTTATAAATGAACACCTTTTATTGACACCATTAAGTTTTTTAGTTTTGATGGAACCTCTTTTTTAATTTTCACCCGGGGCCTCTAAATTCATTTGTCGGCCCTGATAATAATAATAACAATATGTTGCTCTACTCTTGGGATGGAGGGCATGCAGATATTGGATATGGGTTTCTCCCCTTTTCATTCTCCTCTTTTGGGGAACTTGAGAAGGATGCAATGACCTTACTGAAGTGAATCCGAAAGTTCTCGATGACCCAGAACATTGGAGCACGTGCTGCTGCTCATATCTTTAGTAGGATTTGCTTTCTATAGCTAGAGGAATGGGAGCCCAGTTAGCAGGGACGGAGCTTGAACAATATTATTGGAGGGGCCGAAATATTTTCGTAATAATTTTGAGGGGCCAAACCTATAATTATTATACATTTATACTAATTTTTTAAAAATAATATGCAAAACTACAAAAATAAAAGGCTAGTGGTCCTAAATTTGGGGGGCCACAACCCCCTCTTCCCCTACTATCCTCCGTCCATGCCAATTAGTATCTCGGCTTCTCACTAACTTTTTGTAAATCCTTTGAGTTTCTAATAATAATAATAATAATAATAATAACAGTTATTATTATTATTATTTATTATTGAATTTTTATTACAAAAATTACTTTATTACAGTAGAAACTAAAGAGATTTAAAAAAAAAAATAAAAAAATATAAAATAAAATAAAATTAAAAATTAGAAAGCCGAGATACTATCATGCCGAGTTTTTATTGAGATATGCGGATAAACACACAAATAGCATACTAGACCTGCAATCTCTGATTGATGTGTCACCCGAATAGCACTAGACCAAGCCGTTGTTTATTATTTTAGTAATATATTATAAATAACACTTATAGATTTTTCGTATAATATAATTAATAGATTAATTTAATGTTGTTATTATCTATCAATATTATTTTTATATGTATTAAATTTAGCTATTCTATGATTTTCTCTATTAACTATGAATTGCGGAGTATTATATAAACTAAAAGTTAGTCTTTTTTATACAAAAGTCTTTTTTTCATTTTATAACATCAGTAAGCCAAACGTAGACAATGTCATAAGATGTGTTATACACACCGTATCAAAGGCCGACCATGATATTTTATGCTTGGAGCCCACTCTTGATATCTTGAATACAACGTATAAAACTTGAAAACGTCGCATCAGAGCCTGTTTTAGAAAAATGTAAATATAAAACCTAAACACGACTTGGGGCATGCTCGAGAAGACTCTAGGATATTCCCAAACGTCTAAAAAGCTCTCCAAACATCATAACGTTGTATATCATTCGGTTTGCACAACAATTTTGTCCGTGAATTCTTATGTTTGCTTTCGTTGTATACTCTATCATTTGCTACTGAGATTATGGGCTAACACCGATAGATGACCATTCGCGAGAGAATAGATAGTTCTATGACCATTAGGCTATCAAGATAAGTCATATAGAGTAGTTGACACACTTAATGCGTGATTGAGACTTATTAACACTGTGACCATCGGGTTAAGGGCTGATATGCACCGGACTAGGTAATTGTGACCATCTGGCCTAGCCTGCATTAGATTCACCAATGAAGGAAACATTAGATCATTACACTTGTAGATGAATCAACGAGACATAGTAGGTTGAGCTTGGCTAGCACGTTCTTCTCCCATCGACCACAACCTCATATTTACTTTTATTGTTTTTAGTTTATTTATTAGTTTAAGTAATAAAATCATGCCAATCTCAAATTGAAACCCTCCCCCCTTTTTAAATGTTTAGAATAGTTAATTAGATTGCCACTAGGTTTAGCATAAGTCAATTCGCTCCTTGCGAACGACCCGTACTTACCACCCTAGCTATAACTGATCGGGTACACTTCCCATTAGTCTTAGTATATAGGTTAGTTCGGTATTATTAATTTAAGACATGATTATAACACATTAACTTTACACCCCTTAGATTTATCAATTAAAAAAACAACAACATATATTGTTGTTATTATTTAAAAATATTATTTACAAATCTGACAATAAAAGCACGAGTTTCTGTGATATGTAAATGAAAACATGAGATTGTACTTCAACGAATGACTCATGTTGTTTTTGTTTATCCGCGCATACACGGGTTTAAAAATTGAATACATCTAAATTTATTATTAACAGTAGTATAAATGGCCCCATGGGTTACTCCGAAATAAAAATAGATACACGAGATTGTACATATATCAACGACGAATGTACTTCCTCTTTATAGTTTAAACAAGATATATGGAAAAGCAATCATTTAAACAACATAAATAGTTAAATTTAAACAACATCAACCTCAACACATGCCATTTAAACAAAGTCAAATCATTTATCAAACAACAATCTATACAACATATCAGTCGATATTACTCCCTTCGTCCCATATTAAGTGTCCACTTTAATAATGTACAACGTTTTAGAAAATCACACTAACTACACTCTCCACCAATAAAATATCATATCTATCTAAATTTTGTTCTCATTGGTTAAGTACAATGTGTACACTTTAAGCACTAGGTGCCCGGAGCCATAAGGCTCGTGTTATAGCAAAAATATTGTCACCTCAGCATTTTCCTCCTATAACTCAGAACGTATACTTAGCACAAAAATAGCCTCCTTCCATAACTCAAGTTATAGGACACCCATGGACCTCACAGTTTTTAATTTTTCTTCATTTATTTAAATAAAACAACACCTTAAAATTAAAAGATTGCATAATTTAAATACAATAACGCATCAATTTTATACATTTTTTTTGACTAATTATATAAGGAAAAAAGGACTAACAATGCAAACTTAACTGGGACTAACAGTGCAGAAAGTTAACTAATGAGATTCAAAGTGAGAAATAACAAAAAAGGTCATCTTCTTCGTTGCTCCACCTGCAACCAAAAACAAAACACACACTTTTTGAAATCACGAACAAAAAGCAATCAAGATTAAAACCCGCCCAAAGAAAAAACGATTGCGTGGGATGGTAAGTTCGGTGCCAGAACCTATGGCGCGAGGGGTGTCGGGTTCGCATTATAGGTCGACGTGAGGAAATAAAAAGCCCCGTACCAGGCGCTCTTATCGGGGCGAGAGAGAGAGAGAGAGAGAGAGAGAGAGAGAGAGAGAGAGAGAGAGAGAGAGAGGAGGGAGGGGGAGAGAGAGAGAGTAAATACATAACAAAAATTTTGCGTAAAAACTCGCACGTGCATCGGTATTATAGCTATATGATGAGGACAAGATTTGGGTTGTTTCGCAGGGTGTCTGAATTTTATATTTTTGTTTAGTGAGGAAAGTTTGTTTATTTTTAATTTTTTTATTTACACTAATATAAGGTTTAGGTTTCATTGTAAAACATCTTTTGATCATTTGACTATTAAATAAAATGCTATTTTTTAGGGGTTTTATACTCTTTTGAGTTTTTATCTTCGTTCTCTTGGATTAGGTTTATTAAAATTCACTATCGCGTCCTGCATTAGTTAGCCTTTAAAACTTGTTATTATCATGGATGAAAAATTATAAGATTTCTTCACACTTTTATTTGTAACACCCAAGTTTTTCACACGTTGAAGAAGTGAATTCTACCTGCTTTGATGAACTGTGAAGAATTTGGGTGTTAAAAATACCTCCACACTTATAAGTGTGGATATTTTTTAGATTTTTCCACACTTAAAAGTGTGAACTTTTAGAAAATCTATTGGTTTGCAAAAATAAATAAATAAATAAAAAATAAAAAATCAAGCTTATTAATATAACCAATATTTACACATCATTAAGTGTTAATAAATAATAGAATATACATTTTTGAAAATTGTGGAAATAAAGTGTGTAGAATCAACTATTTTTTTTTAAGTATATTATTGTAATTTTTTTTAATCCTATTTACTACTACCCCGTCTTAAAATAAGTGTCTTTAGAGTCAAATTGGTTCAACTTTGACCTTAACTATATTTTTGTAAGTGTTATATAATATTTGATACAAAATATATAAATGGGTTGGGTTTTAAGTGTATTTTTCATTAGTATCATTTTTTATCAAGTATTATATAACATAAAAAAGAAATTTAAAATCAAAGTTGATCCAAACTTGACACTTATTTTGAGACGGAAGGAGTATTTGATTAACATCACTTACATTTGGCTAGTAATGAACATGAAGTATCTAAACTTACGAAACTAAAATTTTCGAATACCGCCTTCATATCTTTTATATAATAAAACAAAACCCCAAGTGGGGACTTTTCCATTTCAAAAAAACTAAACCATACCTTATTTAGTAATAATATTATCTAGAAAAAATGATTATTTTCTTATTAGATAATATTTTATATTTATCCATAACACAAGTAGAAGATAAATACAAAAAATATAGATAAGATCCAATTAACAATAGGATTAAAATTTTTAAATAATTATCTTTAATAATAAAAAACTATAATTAAACATCATAAATCAAACAAAACAAAGATTAAATTAACTAATGAGATTCAAGTGATGAAATAACAAAAAAGGTCATCTTCTTCATTGCTCCACCTGCAACCAAAAACAAAACACACACTTTTTGAAATCACGAACAAAAGAAATCAAGATTAAAACCGCCCAAAGAAAAACGTTGCGTAGGCTTGGTAAGATTCGGCGCCAGAACCTATGGCGCTGAGGGGTGTCAGGTTCGCATTATAGGTCGACGTGAGGAAAATAAAAAGGCCCCGTACCAGGCGCTCTTATCGGGGCGAGGAGAGAGAGAGAGAGAGAGAGAGAGGAGAGGAGAGAAGAGAGAGAGAGAGGTAGTACAGTAACAAAAATTTTCGTAAAAACTCGCACGTGCATTCGGTATTAACTAGCTATTATAATGGAGGACAAGGTATTTGGGTTGTTTCGCCAGGAAGT
>LBNU01020012.1:67979-86992 GCA_014162995.1 Artemisia annua | reverse complement strand
GTCTGAATTTTATATTTTTGTTTAGTGAGGAAAGTTTGTTTATTTTTAATTTTTTTATTTACACTAATATAAGGTTTAGGTTTCATTGTAAAACATCTTTTGATCATTTGACTATTAAATAAAGTGCTATTTTTTAGGGGTTTTATACTCTTTTGAGTTTTTATCCTCGTTCTCTTGGATTAGGTTTATTAAAATTCGCTATCGCGTCCTGCATTAGTTAGCCTTTAGAACTTGTTAGTATCATGGATGGAAAATTATAAGATTTCTTCACACATATTTGTAACACCCAAGTTCTCCACACAATGAAGAAGTGAATTCTCCCCACTTTGATGAACTGTGAAGAATTTGAGTGTTAAAAATAACCTCCACACTTATAAGTGTGGATATTTTTTTAGACTTTTCCACATTTAAAAGTGTGAACTTTTAGAAAATCTATTGGTTTGCAAAAATAAATAAATAAATAAAATAAAAAATAAAAAAATCAAGCTTATTAATATAACCAATATTTACACATCATTAAGTGTTAATAAATAATAGAATATACATTTTTGAAAATTGTAGAAATAAAGTGTACGTGTAGAATCAACTATTTTTTTAAGTATATTATTGTAATTTTTTTTAATCCTATTTACTACTACCCCGTCCTAAAATAAGTATCTTTAGAGTCAAACTGGTTCAACTTTGACATTAACTATTTTTGTGAGTGTTATATAATATTTGATGCAAAATATATAAATGGGTTGGGTTTTAAGTGTATTTTTCAATATTATCATTTTTCATCAAAGATTAAAAAAAAAAAAAAAAAAAAAAAAAAAAAAAAAAAAAAATTAAAGTCAAAATTGAACCAAACTTGACACTTATTTTGGGATGGAAGGAGTATTTGATTAACATCACTTACATTTGGCTAGTAATGAACATGAAGTATCTAAACTTACGAAACTAAAATTTTCGAATACCGCCTTCATATTTCACCAAAATAGCAAAACCCATAAAATTCTTTACGTGTACTCTTAGCTTGAAAAATGACAATAATAATGTATTACTATTCAACAAACATTTTCGTCCATCATGATTCATTTTGGGTGTTTTCTTTTGCCCATAAAATATGGAGAGAAAGTAAACATTTGTTTGAGTATCCGTTTAGCTTTCCTCATATTACATCGACCTTACATTACAAACATTTATGTCCAACCAATTTTTAATATCTCGTTGACACTATGATATATATACACATATTTACGCAACATATGTACGAAAACATAAATAAATGAACATTGAATTAATATGATCTAGTTAGACTAATTAAAATAAATGTTGTCGACGACAATGGCCTATTAGGAAGGTAGCTGCTATAACAAAAGGAGAGGGTAGAATCTCTACGAAAAGGAAAAAAATAAAACAATAAAACAATAAAATTAGCACAAAGCTAGATGGAATATATAGGTTCTTAAGACCTTTTTACATGTCAGTTATTCAAAATGAAGTATCGACTGAAATTCTAGCTAAATGGAATATATAGGTTCATGAATGATTCGATACGCATGATATCGATGCTCGATCTCTTTCTTTACATACAGTGATATGAAATTATTTGCGAATTGTACATAACCATGAAATAGGGAAAAAGATTGCAACACTCCCGTATGATCACTTGTATTATAAGCTTTTTTCTTTTCTTTTCTTTTTTTCCATTAGAACGTCAATTTTAACTATTTTAGAATATTTAACCCACAAATTTATCTCACATGTTTTGTGCAGAAGTTGAACCCGCCAACCATTTAATTGATGAACTTCTCACATAATATGAAGTACTATTGTGACACAAAACCCTTTGGTGGAAGTGCCTTAGTAAATCATTCGTGAGTGAAAGAGAATTTTGGCATAGAGGTATCATATCATTTACGGCAGAATTGCATATATATCCCTCCTAAAGTGAATAATTGCATATATATCCTTTGTACAAGTTTTTTATGCATATAATACAATAGTTTTTATGCATGCTTTGGATATATATGCAATTATGCATTTTCGGAAGGATATATATATTAAAAAAAGGGAAAAATGAATATTTGATTGTCATGTACTTAAATTTGAATTTAGGTATACTCTAATAAGTAAACATGTTTGATAACACTACATTTCATTGTTTCCAAAATATTAAAAATACATCATATTGACTAAAGTATGTTGAAATAAAACTTATACTATCTCAAAATTATTGTTCACTAGAAAAAGAAAACAACACGCAGTTTAAAAGAAACGCATTAGTTACAACTTTGATTTTGTTAAAATTGACACTATTACCGTTTGACGTGACATTTACAAAGGATGTAGCTTGTTAACTATTTGAGGTAACCCATACTTAAACTCAATAATCGCGATAATCTATTTCGCTCTTTTGACCAATTTCAGACACTATAGCTCCAAGTGTTTCAGACACCGGTAGCTCATACCGACATACCGTCTAGCTCCATCCACTCAGCTATGTTTGGTACATGAGATTATGGAGAGATTATGCTTATTTTTTCAAAAAATAAGCTACTTGAAAAATAATCTTTGTTTAGCAGACATAACTTATAAGAGATTATAGAAAAAATAATCTTCCATAATCTCTGAAAATCAAAGGTTACTTCATGTAGCTTATAAAAATAATCTCTTTTTATAATCTCCATCTCCGGCACCAGCATCAGCACCATCTCCAGTTCCAGAAACAGTTACTTTTGCCAAACATATAGATGGTTGGGGGCTTATTTTATGAATATCCGGCCAATTACTTCTTGAGTAATTTGTAAATATGTCATAGATTACATGCAATCTCGTCCGAGATCAAGTTTTTTCTACGATAGTATTCTTGATAAGCCGTTCTTGTTCTCGCAAAAAGCAAAAAACTTGAACCTAAACCTAACAAAGAAACACAACCCCACAACCTAAATGTCTCATTATAACATTTTGGACCCATACATACCCTTGATCCTCCTACAAAAACCGTCTCCTTCGAGCTTTTGATGTTGTTGTCATAAATTACACCTCCAAGAACGCCATACAACAATGATCCTAATGGAATGTTGGTTATTAGGATGTTATGATTGATCCCCGAGCTTTTTGAACCAAATAGCTCGCTAGTGATTGATACGGCCGCTGAAAATATGAACCCAGAGGATATACCGATCAACCCTGTGGCTGCACGTAAACTAGCCTTGGTATCCGAGAGAACTAGCACAAGAAAAGCAATAGGCATTGGCACGAGCGAAAGTGCTAGCCATCCAGTCCTAGTAGTATACCTTTCTGCATATTTTAGTGAAAGTTCAGTGGTTTGAACACTATTAACTCTATAGTTATTGCATATGAGGACTTTCAAACTTTACACTTACTTGTATTCATTTGAGGTGTGTAAAAGCAGCTACTCAAGTCCGGGACAGCTGAAATAAGACGGCCAAAAAACGAGCNTGTTGCTGAAAAAGATTAAAATCAGTTAATTTATGAAAAATAATCTCCATAATCTTTTAAAAGCTGGTTCTGATAACTTATTTTTTGGGAACTTATTTTTCTAAAATAATTCATAATCTTAGTTTGCCAAACAAAGATTATTTTTTGATGAAAGCTTATTTTTCAAAAAAATAATCTTAAGCCTCCATAATCTTCCATAATCTCTCGCGCCAAACATAGCCTTAGATGGTTGGGGGCTTATTTTATGAATATCCGGCCAATTACTTCTTGAGTAATTTGTAAATATGTCATAGATTACATGCAATCTCGTCCGAGATCAAGTTTTTTCTACGATAGTATTCTTGATAAGCCGTTCTTGTTCTCGCAAAAAGCAAAAAACTTGAACCTAAACCTAACAAAGAAACACAACCCCACAACCTAAATGTCTCATTATAACATTTTGGACCCATACATACCCTTGATCCTCCTACAAAAACCGTCTCCTTCGAGCTTTTGATGTTGTTGTCATAAATTACACCTCCAAGAACGCCATACAACAATGATCCTAATGGAATGTTGGTTATTAGGATGTTATGATTGATCCCCGAGCTTTTTGAACCAAATAGCTCGCTAGTGATTGATACGGCCGCTGAAAATATGAACCCAGAGGATATACCGATCAACCCTGTGGCTGCACGTAAACTAGCCTTGGTATCCGAGAGAACTAGCACAAGAAAAGCAATAGGCATTGGCACGAGCGAAAGTGCTAGCCATCCAGTCCTAGTAGTATACCTTTCTGCATATTTTAGTGAAAGTTCAGTGGTTTGAACACTATTAACTCTATAGTTATTGCATATGAGGACTTTCAAACTTTACACTTACTTGTATTCATTTGAGGTGTGTAAAAGCAGCTACTCAAGTCCGGGACAGCTGAAATAAGACGGCCAAAAAACGAGCACGTAGAATAGATAGTAACAAGTTCTTCAGTCTCGAGCCCGTACCCAAGTGATTGACATATTTGTCCCAAGTTATTGCTGTAAATGAGCCCAATCGTACCCCCACAAAAGTACGCAATATAATACAGCCAAAAATCACATCGAGCCACTAGCATCGAAGCACTATGTTCCTCACCAATCTCCATTAGCCGATCTTTTTCTAGCAAAATATTAAAAGCACCGATAGAAGATAATCGCTCTTCTGAAAGGTCGCTATATTTATTCATTTCAATCAAGTTGTAACACGGTCCTTCAACATTTTGCACCCTCTTTAGACCGTAAATAATTTTGGGTACAACAAAAGGTAACACTAACAGCAATGCTCCCACAATGAATATATTTTGTGACAATGTGTCTAAAACGAAAAGATAGAGGCCAGTAACAGCTGCGAGTATATACAAAGTCACGAATGTATGTGTATCATTTTTGCTGTTTATTTGAAGGTCGTTTCGAGGGCAAGGTTGTTGGAGGATCGGGACTAGTGTTGCGATGGATGTTATGAACGGGATAAAGGCGTTTAGAATAAGGTAAGAAGTGGTGCTGATTTTATTATTTAAGGTTATATTAGTGGCTATGAGGTTGTATAGAGGTGCGGTTATGCTATTGAAACTAAGGCTTAGTGATACCGCAAGTGGCCAGTTATTGGGGAAGTTTTTTATGCACAGAACGAAACAGACCGTGTTGAACCAAGTGATACTGCAACCGGCTGATAAGCACAAAATAAACGCCTGTTGAGTATACAAATTAAGTTTAGAACAGTTATAAGGATGGCGATAAAAGGTTCAAAGGACGACGTAAATCTACACATTTAGCTCATAATCTTTTTTCAAATTTTTGTTAACTTTTCATATGGAAGTGTGTTCATTTACAAAAATTTCAATTCCTCACCGTGTCTCGTTTCTCATTTCTTGTATAAATCGACATGAATCACTCGAAAGTGTGTTTCTTAATGTGAAAAACATCTCTATGAAGTGTCTATTCTATAGTAAAGGGACACATATCTACCTAATGGCATAATATCTTCATTCAACTACAAGTCACCAAACTACCAAACATGTTTGCTTGCTTTGCCACACAAGTTATTATGCATTACTTAATACCGAGTATAACTACTTTAATCTGCAACTAACAACTAAATATACTAATTTGTATTAGGACACCAAACTGATTAAAGTGCAGTTTTGACTTATTCAGCTCAAAGCTGGTTCACTAATCATAACAAATTATATTTCCATCAAATGAAGAAACAATAATCAATTTGGATAAACAAGCCCAAACACAATTAAAACTACTTAATAGTAGTATGAAATGACCGTAATAATTAGATAAACAGTTTTACTAAACAATCTCAAACACCTCTTAAATGCAATAGGAAATGAAATCAAATTACTAACCATGATATAAGGCAACGATACGAGTCTTTGAACAAGAAGCCATTGAAGACCATAACCAAACAAACCAAGAAAAGCAGCCATGAAAACAACAACCCATGTCGGAAAACACAACAGCAAGACACCCGAACACCATCCAAACAACTTACCAAAATCCGACGCCATTGACAAATAGTTAAGCTCCACTTGAGTAATATCCAATACATATTTCAATTCACTTGAATAAGAAGGGAAGTTGAAATTTGTACCCGTAAAAGCTTGTATCCATATCGTCGCTACTAACACCATCCATTTCCTCCATTCTACGTGTCTTGTAGCCGTCGTATGATCTGCGTGCCCCATCTCAGGAACAAATACTCCAGGCGCAAAGGAGTTATAACTATATTTTTAGAGGATTTTATATCATGGAATATTTTGCATGTTTATATGGAGGGAGTTAGAGAAAGTACAACCAACTTTGGTCCCTCTACTAAATAAATGTGTATTGGGCTTTAGCTTAAATCCCTTGAAACTAACTGGGTCAAAATTGGGCTTGTAATCCACAGCAAGAACATGTTCAAGAAAAAGACATTAAGACACACTAATTACACATTTATAAATTCATGATAACTCAAAACAAAGGTATTTAACTTTCGAATCGTGTACACTAATGATAACTTACCTTTTAAGTGTTGTCATGCTCACATGTATCAGCATGTAACTGGATAAGTTTACAAAAATTATCATTGTTGAAAGAAATTTGGGAATTGGAAACTTGGTTTGATAATTTTGAGAGGTCGTTACCTAAATCGGAAATTGGCTTAAAGTTCATTGCCTTTTAATGCAAAATCCTCAAAAATATATCTAAATAAATTCATTTTTTCTAGATCAAGTTGTATATAGAATGATTGCTGTTATTGAAAACATGTCTAATTGTATATATGTATAAAAATGTGTATTAATAATTTATTTGTGTTTGAAGAAGTATGTTTATATGTTGCAACCAGTAAGAGCCTAGTTGTTGAATAAACCCTTTAACAAACCTGAAAGCTTAGTGTGAAATTGATCAAAAGGTTTATAAGAAAAGTCAATGCCCTCAAAATCACAAGATAATCAACAAAAGTAAAAATGATATGCACACAAATATACCCTCGAACCCCTTTATTAATAACCAATAAATGATTATATCGACACAAGAAGAATAAATTAAACCACCATCCCCTCACCTCTATTAGTATAGATAAAGAGGGGGGGTAATAATCCCTATAGAATTAGAATTCCACAGTATCCTTGATTGCTTTACATACCANGGGGGGGGGGGGGGGGGGGAGCGAATAATCCCTGTAGAATTAGAATTCCATAGCATCCTTGATTGTCTTACATACCAAGCAATCCTAGTTTAAGTCTAACCATACACTTAGACTAATTATACTTCAACCCGTAAAGAATTGCTACTATATTCTAACACTAATCATTTTTCAAATTAATATTAGCTATAATAATAATATCAATATCTGCCGAGGTCATTTCTCTTTACTTCAACCAAATGAATTTGAGTTTAAGTTATGTTCAAAATATGTGAGGTATATTTGTAGTGATGATAAAAAAAATTAGTTGCAATGTGAAATATTTTTTATTAAATAAAATGACTTGAAATACAACTGAATAAGCGAAACTTATTCATTTTGTAGAATGTATAAATAAATTTATTTACAAATCATTAATCTAATTTTAAATAAATTTATTCGAGGTTAGTAGAGACTACATTCTGGGTAAATGAGAAGTGATTTGGAGACCTAAAATTCATGCCTAATCTTATGCCTAAATCTATGTGGCAATGATTCATTGGTTGCACTAACCGGGTCCACTTCTTTACTAATCAATAAGTTATTGACACATAGGTTAGGCACAAAATTAGGCATGAATTTTAGGTCTCCCAATCTTTTTCCCTAGGTAAATACTGTAGAATCGAATAAGAGCATTCACAATGGTTAAAACATAAAAGACTTTTTACTATTCTATTTTTTGAAAAGGCTTTTTAACATTGTAGCAAGAGGTTTTGAAAAAGTTTTTTACAAAAGACTTGTCAAACTCCAAGCTTTTGCAAAAACCTTTTAGCCATTAATTACTTATGCATTAAATGCAATAAATGCAACTCCACTAAAAGATGTGTGCATTAAATGTAAAAAGTCATTAAATACTTTTAGTCATTGTAGATGCTCTAACTAACTTAGTATTGTATTAACTCGCCGTTCAAAAAAAATAAAAAATAAATAATTGTTTGAGTTCAAATCATGTTCACGTTATCATATACCATTTCAATCATAATGTCACACGACTACCACCCTAATATATGCCGTAGAATCAATCGTTGGAGCCGCAAGATGATCAGTTTCTATTGATATATCAACATGTGATGAGGTTACATGAATAGTTGAATACAATTAGAAGATATCTAATGTAATATATTACACTTGACCATTATATTCAAATTGCAAGTGTCATGAGAGCTTCGGTTAAACCACATTCATTAAACATAAACTTTCATTTTAATATTCAAATTGCATTTATGGCTTTGCTAATATGTGTCCACTAGGCACACATTAACATGTTGGTGAAAGGAATGTTTAAGTAAAGTTATGGTCAAATATAGTAATTTATCGGTATATTTAATGTGTATTTAATGCATTTTTTTGTTAAATAATAAAGTTTGTATTTATTAAATAACCATTAACTTGTGCCTGATGGGCACTTGTTAGCAAAATCCTTGCATTTAATACACATTAATTGAAGTCGTAAATTATTATAATTAAATCTGATTTATAATCCAATAAACTCAAAGGTTTTTTTTTTTTTTTTTTTTTTTTTAACGTTAAACCTTTTCCTGAGATCACCCGTTAGATAATCTCAATTTTATAATACCATCCTTACCACTTGATGGGGTTATCATTTATATTTTCTTGATTGATGATTGACTGTCATAATTTAATTGATACGAGTAGTCGAGTATTTAACATATGCTAGTCATTGTTTACACAAGGGTATCAAGATTAAGGATTTTCCTGTCTCTATGTAAAACACGTGGATGTTTTAAAATTCATTTTTTCTTTAGTTTATACTCCGTAATTTGTATATATAATTGTCTTGGTTGTATAAAACATGGAAGAAATAAAATTAAATCACAATATAGTCAAACAAAAAGATACGTACTAGACAAAACTATCAACCCTCGGAATAGCTAAATATAGTAACATCAAAAAATAATATTTTACAATCTAAAAATCATATTTTAATACTATAAATCCAAATAACTCATTAATTTTTGTGCTACATTCAATAAATAATATTTCTATAATACATACGTAACTTAATAACTGATCAAACAAGTAGGTAGGACCATTGACTTAATAAAAAGCCAGGATATATTTTACACCTCATTTTTTGTTATTGTGATATTGCTTCTTATCTTATATATATAGCATTCATAACTTTCTAGTTGGCTAGTTGCCATAAGGTATTAGGTGTTAGATCTTTTGAGAAATGAAGGTTTCATGGTTATGGTCAAGTTTCATATGTACTTTGATCATAGCTATAACTGGTATTGCTGCTAGCTCGAATGTTTATGGCGCTGTTCCTCATCGAATTCTATTGGATACGGACGTTGATACTGACGATTTCTTTGCTATATTGTACCTGTTGAAGCTTAACCGATCCGAATTTAGTTTAGAGGTATTTTTTTTTCCTCTAACATGCACTGTGTGAAAATTTAGATACATTCATTTTGTCATCTCAGTCCATCTCACTTTATTTAGGTGATGAATTTGTCGTCAAATCTGAAATGCATTTCAACTACATTGAAATAATGTTTTGTGGGAATTTGATAGACTAGTTCCATGTTTAAATTTCATTTTTTTTTTTTTTTTTTTCTTTTTTTTTTTTTTACATATTTCTCCAGTGAGATTCAAAGCTCTACGGTCTCTTAACTGATGGATTAACGTTGTTGGTTATCATCATTTAAAAAATAATAATAATAATAATAATAAATCATCTTAGTTACTTTAGGCATGTATAAGAGATATTCTTTGTACCTTGATTATTAGCCTTTCACATGTGAAGCCGTCATGGTTGAAACTTTCGTATTTCCACAAGGCGTATTAATTTTCACTAATTCACTTATTATAAGTTATAGAATCTTTTTTTCTCCAACTATTGTTTAGTGTTTCACACGATATGATGGCGTGATGCATGCTTAATAATATATACAATATAATAATACAGGTTTTATACATGTAGCCATTTATTTGTCACTATTGATTGAATATATATATATTTTTTTTTAACTTTATTGATTGTATATTAGATAGTTGTTAATTAATTAGTCTTTGTCCCAATTCAGCTAAATATACTCATTTATCTCTAATTAATAACACCTTTTTGACAACCATTGACCTAAATTACTATATATGGAGAAGAAATAACTACTAGCAAATAGCAATAGTTGTTTAATACGTAACATATAACTTTTTCCAAGTTCGAAAAAAAAAAAAAAAAAACATAGAACTTTTTCTAAGGGTATTTTTTTTTTTTTTTTTTTTTTTTTTTTTTTTTTTTTTTTTTTTTTTTTTTTTTTTTTTTTTTGGAACGGCGAGTTAGTAGTTAGTGATTCGAGCCCACAATGACATCCAATTGGGCAGTATGCAAGCATCAAACCTTTCTCCTTAGGGGATAAACCCCACTCCTGCTTCTATTTTTGGTCTTTTTAACATAGGAAAATGTTATAAATTTTCAATTATCTTTGAGAGCTTATACATACCTCTAATCCCACCTCTGACTTTGCTACCATCAATGACAAGATATCATAATTTCTCTTGTGTCATATCTTGTCTATATGTTTATTTTTATAACCTTATGTTTTCATTGTATTTTAGTAACACAATGAAGAAAAATTTTACAGTAAAAATGAAATATGTTACATTCATAATTCAAATGGGTAAAAGTTTTAGTCATAAACTAGTTATAATGTCCGCGCACGCGCGGATTTTTAAAAAAATTTTGAATAATTTATTTTTATTTATTAGAAAACAAATAGTTGAATCTTTGTTTTGTTTGAGTTATGATTTTTAATTGTATTTGTTTATTATTAAAAATAATCATTTAAAAAGTTTAATTTTATTGTTAGTTGCATCTTATCTATATCATTTTTGTATTTATCTTCTATTCGTGGTATATCAACAAAACAAATTTATAAATTTAGATATTTAAAAATAATAATTAAAATATTACTTAATAAAGAAATATATATATATTTTTTTTGAAAATACGAAAGTACCCACTAGGGGTTTTGTTTTATTATATAAAAGATATTAAAGATAACAAGACAAAATAATGAAAGGGCATGAATACTTAAAGTTACGGGAGTAATTGTAATAAAATAAAAGTAAATGACAAAAAAGTTTAAAAGATGAAAACAAAATAAATTTACTTAGGGGTAATGTTATAACTTTAGGGAGCATAAATAACTTACTCCTTATCTTTTATATAATAAAAAAATTACATTATATCATTTTAGAAAGAAAAAAGAATCTCAAATTGGACCACTCATATTCTTTATTTTGACATATAAAAAAAGCATAACTGGTCAATATAAATCAAAACTGAACATTTATGTCATCAAATACAGTAAAAAATCAGCCATGATGATTTTGTAAGGAAAAAAAGAAAAAAAGCTACTTTTTTTTTTTTTTTTTACATAAATAGTATTATGGTAAATATAATTTTCAGTTAAGTCCAAGACATTTTAAGTTTAAAACTATATATAATTTGTTATATTATTTTATAAATTTATAAATTTAAAAGGTTTTGCATGAGCTTTATTATTATTATTATTCTTATTATTTTAATAATTCTAATTATTATGATATTCAATAGACCGCAACACCAATAAATTTGTATATTCATTGGGTTATAAATATCCAAACTAAAGCACGTGTTTTAATTTATTAGTTTTTTCAGTAACAAGATCCCGTTCTACCTGTGATTTTCACGAGTCTATAAAAAAACCTTTCTAATTATTATTTATGAATTAAACTGACAATAATACCAAGAATTGCGTGTATGCACGGGTTATAATGCAGCATATGACAAGTATTAGTTGTTTATTTCTTTCGAGTTTAGAAAAGATGTAATATGAAAAATTATAACTTTTACAACCCGTTTTATATGTGTGGTTAAAACTAATTTTAATAATCAAATATCCAATTATCAGCCAAGTAGATTATTATTATTATTATTATTATTATTATTATTATTATTATTATTATTATTATTATTATTATTATTATTATTATTATTATTATTATTATCTTTTACATATATTTTTTATTCACAAAACATGGTCAAGAACATATGCATGAGTTATAACACAACATTAATAACGACCTACTACTTTGAAGTTTAGAAAAAGATATATATCAAAAATCAACGTGCAATTTTTTTTTTAGTTATCAGATATGGAATTATCATTCAAGCATTTTTTTTTTTTTTTTTTTTTTTTTTTTTTTTTTTTTTTTTTTTTTTTTTTTTTTTTTTTTTTTGTTTGATTTTTATTGATATAACATAACAGTCATTTTTACCATATATAATTTGCCATGTATATATCGACTAATTCAAGATTCTTCATTTTAAATTCTGACCATGCTTGTGCAGGCAATAACAATAAACACAAATTCATGAACAAATGCCGAGCACGCGTTAAATCAAATATACGATATACTTTACATGATGGGTCGAGATGATATTGATGTTGGTGTAGGAGGTGATGGTGGAATACTTGAAAATGGTACAATACAACCAAATGTTGGTGGCTATCTTCCTATTATTGACCAGGTTTATAATTATTGATACACTTAGCGCATGCTAGATTTTCGTTTACAAATGGTATGAGTCGTTAAATGTTTATTAACGAGCAGGGAAGTGGCACATCCGGACCTTGTAGATATAGACAGTCTATTCCTGTCGTAAGTGGAGGAAGACTAGATATTGATACAAATTTTGGCTTCCGAAGAAGCTTTCTTCCACAGGTACTTGCACGATTTTTCGTTGTTTTTGTACCTTCGACAATAATTAGCTCTTAAACCAAAAATAATAATATTTGACACAAGACGAGAATTGTCCAATATTGAAGTTGGCCAGACTTCATAAGCATCTGTTAGCATGTCTAGCCTGTTTATATAAGTCATCGGTTGTTAGTTGCGCTTGCTATTTGTAATAGTGACTACTTGTGAACTAAAAGTTGGTTATGTTTGTTGTTGTTGAGCTTATTTTGCAAGCATTTCATGTGGTTTCAATGTGTATATGCTAGGGAAGTCGACGATACTCACCTCTTAGACAACCAACTTCACAACAAGTGCTAATCAAAGCGATATCGAAAGGTCCTATTAATGTATTCATAACAGGAATACATACAAATTTGGGCATTTTCCTTATGAAAAATCCACATTTGAAGAAAAATATTAAGCATATTTACATCATGGGTGGTGGTGTGAGATCAAAGAATCCAACTGGTTGTTGTCCCAAAAATGCAACATCATCTTGCATACCTCAACAATGTGGTAACCATGGTAACATGTTCACAACCTTTAGAAGTAACCCGTATGCCGAGTTTAACTTCTTTGGCGATCCTTTCGCTGCATACCAGGTAATTAACCCGATGATAAAAAAAATGTTGTTTACTATATGAGTTTTTGTTGTTCTGACTCATTTTTCTTTTCAGGTTATTCATTCGGGGATACCTATCACTCTTGTCGGATTAGATGCAACAAATACCATTCCCATTACTAAAGAGTTTTTTGAAACGTTTGAGAAAAATCAACATACGTATGAAGCACAATACATTTTTAAGTCTTTGAAGATGGCTCGTGATACTTGGTTTGATGATCAATTCTTTACGGTATAAAATAAATTTTTGATCACTTTTTTTTTTTTTTTTTTTTTTTTTTTTTTTGCCTAAATATATATTTGTTTCATTTTAGCATATTCTAAACATTTCTATCTAAATAACAGCATCATTTTGGTGGTTATATGAACTTTCTTGCTACAAAATGACTCAAATGCGACACGAAATCATCTTCTAATAACTAAAAATATTTGATGTTTTGTAGAGTTACTTTATGTGGGATTCATTTATGTCGGGTGTTGCAACATCAGCTATACGTAGCATACACAATGGAGATGACACAAACGATTTTGCGGAAATGGAGTACATTAATATCACTGTGATTACATCCAACCAGCCTTATGGGATATCAGATGGCTCAAATACAATATTCAATGGACAAAAGATCCCAAAATTCGGCTTGGCAAAAAATGGAGTTCATAGCGGCCATGTTCAAATAGGCATTCATGATCCATTTTGCCTTCGTGAGAATGGTACAGGGATATGTAAGGTAACTTGAGCCGTGTTTAAACACACATAAACACATGATAGTTTTATTGTGTTGTGTTCCTTAACTTAATAGTCTGTAATGTTATAAAGCGTTTTTTTTATCAACTACATAGGATGGTTATACAGAAGAAGTTACCGGACCAGACTCAGTGCGTGTACATGTCGCTACAAGAGCAAAGGCTAATGTCGACAACACAAGCGCCTTGGATAGGGAATATTTTGTTAGTTTTCTCGATGTAAGTTGATATCAAGCTTCTTGAAGCTCATTTACGATTAATCTACATCTCAAATTACATAAGTTATGAGACATAATAGAAGTTTTGCTACAATTTTAGGTACTAAATCGACCTCAACATCAAGGACGATTTAGCTTCACCACTGAATTTCCAAACTACAAAGAAGTTCTCTACAAACCGAATTTTAAAGGGAAAAAACTAGGAAAAATTGTTGTGTATGATATGGATATGAGTGCGGGGGATTTCTTGGCACTTTTTTACCTGCTCAAAGTACCGGTTGAAGAAATTAATCTCAAGGTAACTGGATCTTTTTTGTTAAGATTTTACTTTCCAAATCTATATCCATTAACTTAGCACAAAAATTTAATAAGTTGTGATTTTTGTTTTGTTTCAATTTAGGCGATACTAGTAACAGGAAGTGGTTGGGCAAATGCAGCAACAATAGATGTTGTGTATGATTTGTTACATATGATGGGTCGTGATGATATCGTTGTTGGTTTAGGTGGTTCATTTGCATTGAACCAGTCGTATCCGGATAACCCAAATGTCGGGGATTGTAAGTATTTAAAGGCAATATCACATGGAAGTGGTGGCCTTTTAGACTCAGATACGCTCTATGGACTTGCTCGTGATCTACCAAGAAGCCCAAGAAGGTACACGTTCATTTTTATAACAGGGCAAACTGACTAAAAAAGTAAAAATTAGTCCGATCTTTTGTTTATATGCAATATATTTTACTATAACAGCCTAAGAATTTGATCATGAAGCTTACATTGGTTTGTTTTTAGGTATACAGCAGAAAATTCAGTAGAGTTTGGAGCTCCTCGTAATACAGATTTTCCTCAACTTAGACAGCCATTAGCACTAGAAGTTTGGAGATCATTAGTGAAGTCCATCGATGATGGATCAAAAGTTACAGTCTTGACTAATGGCCCATTAACAAATTTAGCAAACATCTTACTTTCCGACACTAATTCTAGCTCAATCATTGAGGTGATTAGTTTGGTTCAGCTCATGTACTTTGTGTTAACTTATATTTAATGATCTAATTAACATGTAATCACAGGAAGTGGTTATACTAGGAGGACATATCAACTACAACAAAAACCAAGACAAAGGAAATGTGGTCAATGTTCCATCAAACAAGTACGCAGAACTAAACATGTTTCTCGACCCTTTAGCTGCAAAGACAATATTCGAGTCATCACTAGACATCACCCTCATCCCTCTACCTATGCAACGTAAAGTCAGCATAATTCCAAAGATCCTAAACAGATTACAAACAAAGAACACGACGCCAGAAGCTATTTTCACTCGACGCTTGTTGATGAGGCTTTATCGCTTACAGCAAAAGAGTGACTTATATCGACATGTGGTATGACACTGGAACTACCTTCATTACTTGTATGTTTTACAAACTCTTTACTATAACTTCTTTACACACATTTTGCAGGATATGTTTTTGGGAGAGATCCTAGGAGCGCTTGTCGTCGCTAGTGATCCGAACATTCTAAAACCAGCATTTGAAACCGATTATCTAATGGTGTATGCACAAGGAGATATATCTAAGGACGGAGAAATTATTGTTGACACAAATAAAACAAAAGGTATAAAAGTATTGAAGGACTTCAACCATGTATCATGTTACGATATCTTTGCAAATAATCTTATTGATAGGAAACAATCAGCTGTGATCGGAAGCTTTAACGAGCAAAAAAAGCTTTGGGGTTCACTTGAAAAATGAGCCAGTTACATGATCTAGCAATTAAATGTCAATAAGTTGTGCAACTCCATTGTACCATTCTTTGTTTACTTATAGAAACAATAATGAAACCAATGTCATCATATTTTAAATGGTTAATTTTCAAGTTATAAATATATCGGCATCTTATTGAAAGTACATTTCTCTGACAACGGTTACACATATCATTATCGCGCAAACATCTGATGATTGATCATTGAATGAATTTTCCAACTATGTGGAATCTTTGTTTGCGGAGGTACACATCTAAAGACTTAACTAAGGCTCGACACGTTGCTTAAATGTACGATGCTGACACATGGACCAACCAATAATTTGCTTCATCATCACGAAATCATTGTAAGCATGTCGCGCTTACCTAATGAGCTTGACGTGCTCAAGGTCGTGATCAACTTTAATCTTAACTGCTGTTCAAAAAAAAAAACTTTAATCTTAACTGGTCTTATCTCTTAACCATAAATGAGCACAAAATTATACCGTAGGGCATATTACACACAACCGATACTTAAACATGGCTTGATTATTGTATCATCATTTATTCATACTAATTCGCCATTTTTCGTTTATTGTTTTTGTCGTTTTAGGCTTCATCTTTGTGTGATCAGTTAAACTTATATAAAAGTATCAAAAACATTGAGGTACTTATGCAAACACACTATATATGGTTGTGTTTAGTTAGCATTGATAATCACACAGATCTTAGTTTAGTGAGATTTTAGCTTGTTTGTTACTCTTGAAGACTACATTTTTGAACTCTTGAAGACTTACTGCATTGGTTTACTTAAATTGTTATAAATGAAACTAATCTCTACTAAAAAAAAAAAAAGAAAAAAATAAGCGGATAAATATAGTATATCACCTTACTTCTTTCGTCCATGAGGAAGAAATAAAATGGAAGAACCCCGCGGATATGTGTAAAACTTCAATTCTTGTTAGCCGGAAAATGGCTCGTGGTAAAGACAAGATATTAAAAAAAATGGGTAAACTGTTGAAATATGAAAAGGAAGTGAAAAGATTAGATCAAATTCTGTAAAGTATTGAAATATGAAGAGTAAGTGAAAAGATTACATCAAATTCCGTTTTAGTTTACTAGACGAGTACCCGTGCATAGCAACGGGATTTTATAGCGACACATAGTTTATTGATAAAAAAAGTTTATAGGTTATAAAGGAAAAACAATAAAAGTTTGAAGATTTGAAAATTTAACATAATGTTTTGAAACCTGGTTCAACCCGGGTGGTTCAACCGTTCCAAGCAAAAAATGGATCGATTTAAACCGGGTCAACTTGCTAGGTTGGGTCGAAAACGGTTCAAATTAAACTGGTTCAACCCGTCCGGGTTTGAAGTGTCCCGGGTCAACCCGGTTTTTGTTTTAATTGATTGTATTTAATTTGATAGATATGTTTTTAATTGGCTGTACAATGTGAATAAATTATTGTACTTTTAAGTAATGGATAATGTTTTGAAACCCGGTTCGACCCGGGTGGTTCAACCGGTTGAACCGTTCCGGTTGAAAAATAGGTCGATTTAAATCGGGTCAACTTTCTAGGTTGGGTCGAAAATGGGTCAAATTAAACCGGCTCAACCCGTCGGGTTTGAAGCGTCCCGGGTCAACCCGGTTTGTGTTTTAATTGGTTGTATTTAATTTGGTTGTACAATGTGAATAAATCATTGTACTTTTAAGTAATGGGGTGTTTTAATAATAATATTAATTACATTCATAATTTCCTTTAATAAGATTTCAACATTTCAACATTTCAACAATATTGACTTTTCACTTTTCAACTTTGACTCTTTTTCCTTTATATGTAGTATAGATACAGTCTGACTAACTAAGTTTTTTCACCAAAATATTAGGAGGCCACAATCATTACTAGAAAATATGTCATTAGCAACAATTATTTTAATAACAATAGACAAATCGTTGCTAGATTATGCATTTAGCATCTAATTTTAGCAACAAAATTGTTAACAAAGTTGCTATTTTTTTTATCAACAAAAAAATTAATTGGCGTTTTTACAAATTACCATAAAAATTTGTTGCTAATTTAGCAACGACTAAGATATTTCGTTGCAATCTAAAATTAGCACATGTCGAATAAGCAACTAACACCAATTGATGCTAAACCGGTGCTAATTTGAGAATGCCACGAAATTGCTTTAGTCGTTGCTAAATTAGCAACAAATATTTATGGTCATTTGTAGAAATAACAACTAATTTTTTTTATTGTTAAAAAAATTGCAACTTTGTTAACAATTTCGTTGCTAAAATTAGATGTTAAATGCACAGTTTAGCAACGATTTCTCTATTGTTGTTAAAATAATTGTTGCTAATGATATTTTTTCTAGTAGTGAATGTAAAATAAACACTTAAATCCCTAAATCCAACATAATTGCTAACTATCCGCTATATTTTAAGGGCCAAGACCCCTTCCAACCCTTTATATCCTCCTCGAATGACTACACAGTCTACACTAATTAGAATTATCACTTATTTAACTTATACATGTGTCAGAGTTCTTCTTTTAAGCTGTCTCCTTACTTTTAAGTTTACCCTGAAGTAATTACATGATCGACCTACATTTTACCTTACTCATATCATGCTACTAAGGGTCTGCTTGGTTCAAAGTGGGGAAAGGAAAAGGGAAAGAGAATACAAAGGAATGAGTGAGGTGGGTAATCAATACTAGGGTAATCAATACCTTTGCACTCCCTAACCAAGCACCATATATTGAATGATGTGCGCCCTTTTAAATATCTTACTTATTCCTCACCCCCTTA
>LBNU01020012.1:35367-67894 GCA_014162995.1 Artemisia annua | reverse complement strand
TAATTAGGTGTTTTTTAGTTGCACTTGTCTAACTTTTTTTCTTATTATTCTTTAAGAAGATTTTTATAAAAATAATCCAAATCATCAACAAATAGCCCAGTGGTAAAGTTCGAGTTCAAACCTCGCTAGTTGTGCATATCTGAAGGTGGTCAAGGAAATATCAAAAGCGATCAAGTGTTAACTCGTTGAAGACGCGTACATCCCAGATAACCATAACCAGAACAAGAAACCTTGTAGCTTTACCCGTTTTATAAAAACCAAAGTTACAAAAATCGTGAATCAGTAGTCGGTCGGTCAACCCCCTTATAGCTTGTAATCGGTCTAGGCAGGATTAATCAGATTAACATTTCCGGCAAGTTTTGGGTATTTTCGGCGAGTTATGGGTATTCATGACAAAATTTCCCTTAAAAAACAACTTGTAATAGATATAAAAGGCGACTATAAGTGATTGAAACAAGTTTACGACGAGTTTTTGGTATTTTCTACAAGATTTATAGATTTCTAATAAGTTTGACTACCGTTGATCATCGTTGACCACCATTAACCATCATTGACCGATTTATTCGACAACTTGCACAAACTGAAAAGATCGCTGACCAATTAGCGTTTAGGCAGCGATTAATTTCAAATTTGTTTTGCACACCCATAAGAGCATTAATCTGGCGTTTGATTTGAACCTATGAGAATGAAGGAATGAGTATGGGAATGCTATATATTGATTGTTTCATGGTAATCAGTATGGTGAAATCCATATATTGGGCATCAAAGGTGGCAAAGGATCTTGGTATGAATCTATCATTCTTGAGAGTCCACCACTACTATCAAACTCATGCCAATTGTGATTTCTATTATCAAACCAAACGGCCCTGAATTTTTTGACAACCCATTGAAGCAATTAGGGGTGAGCAATCCAGACCGACACCCGACTCCCTTCCCAATACCGATCCGACTGTAATCGGGTCGGGATTCGGTTTGTGTTTTCCTGGTAATCAAGGTTCGGGTCGGGTCGGGAGTCGGGACGGTCCCGAGAAAACACAGCCAAAATCAAGATTCGGGACCATTATCGGGATTCGGGACGAGTTGGAACCATTATCAGGTCGGGAGTCGATTTGGGTTTTACTCCGTAATCAGTATCGAGATTAGTCAGGACGGGTCGGGATTCGTCCCGATACTCACCCCTAGTAAGCAATCTAGAATAAATAGAAACAACAAGTAATGATAGCTACAAAATCTTTCTTTTTTTTCTTTCTCCCTCTTTATAACCAAAAACCAAAAATAAAAATTCAACAAATTTCACACCCTCACAAAAACAATCAAACAAACAAACCCTAAATCCAAATCAAAAAACGATCATCAAATCACCAAATTTCAACACCAATCACGGTAACAAAAACCCATCAAAACCCAATTCGAATCTTTAATTTTACCAAAATTAAAAAAAAAACCCCAATTTTTTAGCCCCTTTTTTGAGCTTAAAACCCTAGTTTTTGAATTTGGTGTTAATTTTGTTAAAGTTTTGATTTTTATGTGAATTGAAGGTGTTTTTGATGTTGGTTTTTGCAGGTTGATGTGAAAGATGAGTAATCGAGCTAATACGCGCAATAAGAATAAGCGTTTGCGGTCGGATAATAATGCCGAAGCTGTTGCGGCATTGTATAGGTGATCCAAGTTTGAAATTTTGTTATATGATGTTGGTTTTGTGGTTTTTGGTTGATTTTGGATGTACATTGTGTGTTTTTGTTGCGTAGAAGTCGAAAAGTTACGGTTTTTTTTGGTTGCGGAAAAGTTATGTGTTTAGTGGAAAGTGTGTTTAGGGTTTGGTTTATAGAGAAAAACTAGTGATAAGATGATTTGAGAGTGATTTTAAGTTGCTAACGTGAAATAAGCACTTGATAAGCAGTTAATAAGCTAAAATTATTGGGGCCTTATATAGGTTATTGAAGTTTGAATCTGTTATATGATGTTGATTCTGTGGTTTTTGGTTGATTTTGGATGTACATTTTGTGTTTTTGTTGCGTAGAAGTTGAAAAGTTACGTTTTTTTTGTTGCGAAAAAGCTCTGTTTTTGGTTGATTAGGATGTACATTTTGTGTTTTGTATGCGTAGAAGTTGTAAAGTTAGGTTTTTTGTTTGTGAAAAAGTTTTGTGTTTAGTGGTGGAAAGTGTGTTTAGGGTTTGGTTTATAGAGAAAAACTAGTGAGGAGATGATTTGAGAGTGATTATAAGTTTCTAACGTGAAATAAGCACTTGATAAGCAGTTAATAAGCTGAAATTAAGCTTTTTAGAAGGTTCAGTTAAAACTGATTAGAAGGGTATTTTAAATGATTAAGAGAGGAGGAAAATATTAAGCGTTTATAAAACTTGATTAATAAGCTAAATAAAAGCAATAAGCTATTAAAAATCCGAAAAAAGATGTAATGAATTAGACACACAACATCTGGTAGTGTTAGTCGATGCAAGATGGATAATTTTGTGTTTAGTGTAAATTGAGAATCCTGTGAAAGTTAAGTGCCTTTTTGTGATGGAAAGTGTGAATCTTTCGTGCTAGGGCCCGCTTGATTAGGAGAGCATAAAGGGCTTTAACTTTTGAGTTTTTTTTCCTCGTTGTATGCAGATTTGAGCCTCGGAATAAAGCTGCTCATATTTAGAGTTCTGATATATGGTTTTGAGCTTAGTAAATGAGGGATTTTAAAATCAGATGGACTATAGTTATATAATGTCGGAATTTGACCTTGTGTAAGATTTGTTGGGATAATTTTCCTGAATGTGAAAAGTTTTGGTTTTTGTTTGAAGAGTTTTGTGTTTAGTGTAAGCTGATGTAAGAGAAAAAATCTTGTGAAAGTCATTTCTGTGAAGGAAAGAGTGTAATCGGTGTTTAGGGTTCGGGTTATTGATATAGTGTAAAAGGCGTAAACTTTGAGTGTATTCTCTAGGATTATATGAATTAGGGCGAAATAGAAACTCTTATAATATCAAGCATAGTTTTGTGGAAACTCTAAAATCAGTTGGAATTTGGTTAAATAGCGTCGATTACTCGAATGTCCACCATGTGTAACTTTTGTTTGGAAAGTGAAAATGTACAGTGAGAGATACCTTAGGGTGCGTTTAGTTTATAGGAAACATTTTCGTTTTTCCATTTGTAATTTTGTAGGAATTTGGAAGGGGTATTTTTCCATAAAGAGTTGAAAAAAATTTAGAAAACACGTTTAGGTGGTTTTGTATTTTCTTTTTGAAGATGGAAAGTGGGGGTTTTGGACTTTTGGGTTACAATCGAAAACAAGGAGAACATAGAAAATGCGTTTTGTAGTTTTTTTTATAGAAAACTTTGAGTTTTGTTGAGAATTTTTGAAAAACATCAATTTTGAACATGATTTCCTTTTTCCTTATTCTTGACAAACTTTTTGTGAAAAATATGGATGTTTTCCTCCGACTAAACGCACCCTTAAAGTTGGTCTCTTGAAGTGCAAAGTTGGGATGGAATGTCACTACATACAAGTTAAACGTAGAAATTTTGCTATTTCGTGGTATTTCTATAAATTACGACTTCTGTCTGATAAAAGTTGTAGAATTAGTATTGTATTGGAGTTAAAAGTCAGTTTTTCTTTTTCTTTTCTAAATCCCAAAGTTTATTGGGGAGTTAATATTGTATCTTTGCATTGTCTGATCTTTCTACGGCTGTTATCTTGCAAAGGCAGCAAATGCTGTAGACCTGTAGTTTCATTTAATTCAGTTGAAGGGATTTAAGTTGTTTTTTTTTAATAAACGATGTTGGTTTTACTTGATCATGGTAGTTTGTATGCTTTAGTTTGTTAAGGTTAGTTAATTGCTTATCTTAAACTCAAACTTTCCATTCTTGGATAGGAAAATACACTTGTCGGGTGAAGTGTCGAAGGATGATATAAAACAGCTATATATGCTCGAGAAGCCGCTTTGTTATCCGGGTTGTCGAGTAAACACAAAAGATAACCCCAACTGCTTTTGTGGCCTAATTCCACCTCCAAACGGTAACCGCAAATCTGGGTTATGGCAAAAGATGTCAGAAATTATGGCCCCACTGGGTGATGATCCTTCTAAAGAACTCCGTGATTCCCTCGACACCCCAGCTGGCTTATCAAATCTTGGAGCAACATGCTATGCAAACAGCATACTTCAGTTTTTATACATGAACAAGTCTTTTAGAGAGGGTGTGCTATCAATAGAACCAGAAGTCCTTGAAAAGCAGCCGGTATTGGACCAAATTGCTCGACTCTTTGCACAGCTTCACAGTAGTAATAAGGCGTCTATTGATTCAGCTCGTTTCATTGAAGCACTGGCATTAGATAATGGTATTCAGCAAGATAGTCACGAGTTTCTTACATTGCTTTTTTCATTGCTCGAGCAATGTTTGAGCTATTCAAAGGTTGCTAAGGCCAGAAGTGTTGTTCAAAATTTGTTTCGTGGAGGCGTGTCACATGTTACCAAGTAAGTTTACGTATAAATGTTTGGGCATTTTGCATAAAGTTACTGTACTTAGTTTTATACTTAAATTATGGCAGTGTGTCCAGGTCTAAGTCATTTTTGGAGACAAAAACACTAAAAAAAGGGCATTTAAAAAAACAATATTTTATGTAAAAAGGTTACATATGGCTATGTTTTCCATTTGGTACTTTACGCAATGGGCCCATAATTGTTTTGTTAGGCTTAACGTTATTGTAAGTAAAAGACTTGGTGAATGTTGTCTTATGTCTTTTTAGGTGTTCAAAATGTGGGAACCAATCGGAAGCCTCGTCAAATGTTGAAGACTTCTATGGAGTGGAGTTAAATGTTAAGGGTCTAAAGAGTTTGGATGAAAGTTTAGATGATTATCTTTCCATTGAAGAGCTTCAAGGAGATAATCAGTATTTTTGTAGTTCATGTGCAACTCGTGTAGATGCTACTCGTAGCATCAAGCTGCAGTCATTGCCTCCTGTTCTTATTTTCCAGCTTAAGCGTTGTATTTTCCTTCCAAATGTAAGTGAACTTATGTTCTTAGTTTTTTTGTTTTTTGTTTTTTTTTAATATATAATTATTATTACTCTTCTTCGGTTTTGTCATGAAATACTACCGTATTAATATATAAAAATGTTGAATCTATGTATAAAACAGTTATATACAAATTTAAGTTGTATATAAAGTGTTGAAATAAATACCTTGACGATCATATATAAAATGACTCTAATGGTACACAGACGATCATAAATGATTCAAATTTAGAAAAGCCCCGTTGACTAAATGGGGTATTCTATAACGCAAACCGTACTTTATAAACTTTTTATGTCTACCTTTGTTTTAGAAATACTCAAGTTACCATATTGACATTTTTCTTATACGGTCCATAGACTACAACAAAGAAGAAGATAACATCTGCATTTTCTTTCCCTGGACAAGTGGATATGGCACGATGGTTGTCTGAGCAAAGTAAATCGGAACTGATATATGATCTATCAGCGGTTTTGATCCACAAGGGTTCTACTGTTAACAGTGGACATTATGTTGCTCATATTAAAGATCAAGANAAAATATGGCATTGTGTCCCGGTCTAAGTCATTTGGATTCAAACACACTCAAAAACCAGCTTTCAAAAAACAGTACATTATGTAAAAAAGGTTAAATATGGCTACGTGTTCCATTTGGTACTTTATGCAACTGGCCGATAAATATTTTTTTAAAGCTTAATATTATTGTAAGTAAAAGACTTGGTGAATGTTGACTTGTTTCTTTTAGGTGTTCAAAATGTGGGAACCAATCGGAAGCCTCCTCAAATGTTGAGGACTTCTATGGGGTGGAGTTAAATGTTAAGGGTCTAAAGAGTTTGGATGAAAGTTTAGATGATTATCTTTCTGTTGAAGAGCTTCAAGGAGATAATCAGTATTTTTGTAGTTCATGTGCAACTCGTGTAGATGCTACTCGTAGCATCAAGCTGCAGTCGCTGCCTCCTGTTCTTATTTTCCAGCTTAAGCGTTGTATTTTCCTTCCAAATGTAAGTGAACTTATGTTCTTAGGGTTTTATTTATTATTATTATTATTTTAATATATAATTATTACTACTCTTCGGTTTTGTCATGAAATACTAACGTATTAATATATAAAAATGTTGAATCTGTATAAAACGGAGTTATATACAAATTTAAATTGTATATAAAGTGTTGAAATAAATACCTTGACGATCATATATAAAATGACTCTAATGGTACACAGACGATCATAAATGATTCAAATTTAGAAAAGCCCCGTTGACTAAATGGGGTATTCTATAACGCAAACCGTACTTTATAAACTTTTTATGTCTACCTTTGTTTTAGAAATACTCAAGTTACCATATTGACATTTTTCTTATACGGTCCATAGACTACAACAAAGAAGAAGATAACATCTGCATTTTCTTTCCCTGGACAAGTGGATATGGCACGATGGTTGTCTGAGCAAAGTAAATCGGAACTGATATATGATCTATCAGCGGTTTTGATCCACAAGGGTTCTACTGTTAACAGTGGACATTATGTTGCTCATATTAAAGATCAAGATACCGGGCTATGGTGGGAGTTCGATGACGACGTTGTTACTGAGTTGGGTCATCACCCTTTCGGTGGCAATTCTTCTAAATCATCTGCTAAACCATTACAGACTGTCCCAGCTGGACAATCTGGTTCATCGGAACCCGAAGCTGCTGTAAATGGAAACCATATGGATATTTCTGGAGCCTCTGAAACTGCTACTCATGTACAAACATTCTCTTCAACCGATGCATATATGCTGATGTATTCTCTTAGGAATCAAACGAATGGTCATATAAACACACAGATGGGACCTGGTGAATCGAAACTAAAAGATCAAAATTCTGTTTCTTTGCAAAATGGCGAGTATCTTCCGCCTCATCTTTTGAAGGAAGTTAATGAGTTGAACAAGTCATATAGTGAATCTTGTCTGCAATACACAAAAGAGAAAGAGACCACGGAGGCTCTCGTTAAAGGGAGACGACATGAGGTACGATCACTTATCTCTGAAGCTCCTGTTCAGTCGCCTGCGGAGTCATTTAGGTGGATCTCGACTGACTGGTTACGCAAGTGGGCAGATGAAATCACGCCTGTGTAAGTTTCGTTTTTATTGCATTTTCACTGCCATCCATTATAACTTCATGTATGCTGAAAGTAAGGAATGAATGTTAAACAGTCTGAGGCTTCAGTTTTTGATGGTTTTATTTCTCTGCAGGCCAATTGACAATAAATTAATTCAATGTGAGCATGGGAAGGTACCTGTTTCAAAGATTAGTTCCATGAAACGGTTATCGACTAAGGCCTGGAATACTATACTTTCCAAGGTACCTTCTTTCTGTTATGCATGTTACAGTAAATATTTACGTCTCACGAATTAATTTTGTTTCTTTATATTTGATTTCAGAAGGCATATCTAGTTTGATTGCATGTAGTACTTTGTAGTTTTCCTATGCGCGCGAGTGCAGTGAAATTGTTTTAGATAATGTTTTCCTTGCCATGTTACTTACGTTTGTCATGTGAAAGCGTATGATAGTAAATATTTGTACACATCTAAGAGGGTGTTTGAGATTGTATTTTTTAGCTTATGCTTATGGATAATAAGCACCCACTCATGAGCTTCTCTAAAAGTGCTTATTTCATCAAAATAGTAGCAAATACGCCAATAAAACCTCCTAGCAAACTAAAACACTTTAAAAGGGCTTTTGTCTCTTATAAAAAGTGCAAAGCTAGTACACACTTATAATATGATGGAGGCAACCTAAAATGAGAATAGGCCAAAACACATATTAGTACCCTGAACTTGACAAACTAGATCATTTAATACCCTGAACTTTTAAGGGTGCAGAATGGTACCCCGAACTTGGCACACTGGAATTACTACTACCCTATACTAAATTATCTCCATAATATATTATTTTTTAGTTTTTGCTAAAATCAATTTACTAGGCTAATGTATATAAATGATTTGTAGTTAAACTTAGGTTATTAATCTTTTTTTTTTTTTTTTTTTTTTTTTTTTTTTTTTGAAAATTTAGTTAATTTCATTCTTCTTTTAATTAATATAATATTATATTTAGTTATTGAGAATAAATATATATTTAAAATAATACTTTATAAAAACTAAATTTATTATCCTTATTACATACTAAGTGTTTGTTTCAAATATTTTTGAGACAGTAACAAATTAACTATGTATTTGTTCATATGCATATGCTAAATTAAAAATTAAAAGAACTCGTATATATTTAGTTATAACTTGATTTAAAAATTATTTGTAACAAACATTTAATAATATAATATGAATATATATTAACAATAATGCGTTATAAATATTTTAGAAATAAATACTTCATATATATTCGTTATACTCTAAATAATCAATTAAAATAGTATATTAATTTTTAAAAAATAAAAAATAATTAAATATTAAGAAAAAATATATATACCAGGCCAAAGTTTTACTATAAATTAATTATTAAAAGAAACATAAAAAATTTAATTTCTAGAAAAAAAATAATAATCAACTGTTGAGTTAATTAGTATAGGGTAGTAGAAATTCTATTTTGTCAAGTTCAGGGTACCATCTTGCACTCTTAAAAGTTCAGGGTACTAGATGATCTAGTTTGCCAAATTCGGGGTACTAACCATATGCAATCTTAAATATCCTTCTAGGTATTTTGAGTATATTACACAACTTTCCTAGTGATTTTGTATTCGCAAAAAAATTATGATTGTATTTTGTAAATATCTTAAATCAAAAGCATGTTCTGTGACATATGTTGTTTAGGGAATGGTTGAGACTTGAGACCTTGGACTACATCCACTATTTCATACTATCGGGAACATTTATAATAACGTCTGCTAGACTGTGATTATCTAATGCGTTTAACAGTTTGTATCAGTTTTTTCTTGCTATACTATTAAATTTGTGCATTCTCATATCTGACTTGTGACAATTGTAAATCAAGTGTGAAGGTGGGCCAGAATTGGGCGAGGATGATTGCTGCATCGCGTGCCTTACGGAAACAGCACGCTCTACTGTTAGTGCTGATAGCTATAGAGATGGACGAACATCAATGAGAGAACTTGCTGAATCAGCACTTGCTGGAAAATGTCGTGATGGACCATTGTATTATGTTTCCAAATCATGGTATGTTGGTAACCATTCAAATTTACTGATAGAAAAATGTGCATATTTGTAATTTCTCTGTGTTTTTAACATGTAGGTTGAGCCAATGGGTACGAAGACGAAACATTGACTCACCATCTGAAGCTGATACCGGACCAACTGCAGCAATCAGGTGTCCACATGGAGCACTTTTGCCCGAGCATGCGGCTGGAGCCAAGCGGACCCTAGTCCCAGAAAATTTGTGGCTTTTTATATACAAGTCTGCCAATGAAGTAAAGCCCGATGATATGATTGGCTGTTCAGTTTTTCCTTCTGATTCTGATATATGCCCTCAGTGCCATGATGAACTCTCCGAAGTGACATGCCAAGAAGATAGCCTAAGGTTGTCCAAATACAAAAACCTTCTTGAAGAAATAGAGATTGGTTTGACTTTCTTATTGACGTATGTTCTCAATGTGCAGGGATTTTAAGATAAAACAACGCCAGTCTCATGAAAAGCTAGCACTTGGAAAAAGTGTACCACTTTTTCCTGAAAACAGATATTACTTGATGCCAACCTCTTGGCTTACAAAGTGGCGGTCTTACGTCACAGCAGTTGGCAAGAATGCATCTTCTATTGAACAACCAGAAGACCTGAATACTTTAATTGACTCACTGAAATGTCAACAGGTTCAGAAAGTTTTGATACACATTGTATTTAATATATAGTATAACATTTTTACTATTTGTAGATTATTTTATAAAGCATTGACACTCTGACAACAGTGAGCTTCATTAACTAACTTTTTGTATCCTTAACAGCACTCTGGACTTCTTCAGAGACCTCCTATTCTTATACGTAAACGTGATACAATTCTCCAAAAGGCTTCTGCTGTAAGGACATAATTCCTTATTGAAGTTATTTATAGTTATCTGCATAAAATAGTAAAATTACTGATGTACTGTTTCACTTGGCCAGTTTGAGTCATTGTACATTTTTACATCTTATTCTATGTACATCTAAGTCGTTTAAACTGGCCTTTTGTCCCATTTGGGTCATTTTGTAACAAAAATAACCCTTAAACCCAACTTTTCATCATGGTTATTTAACTTATATATTTTATTTTTTTGAAAAGTATAATATTTTATCTAAAAATGTTAAATTCATATTCAAACATGTTATATCTTTGTACTTATGTTAAACTTTATATACAATGTTAAAATTACTTTCTAAAAAATGATCTAAACAGGACTAAAAACCATCTTTTATGGAGTCAGCTTACAAAAAAGAGTATGGCTAAAATGGGGCAAAATGAGCATAAATAGTATTACGTAAATAGCCCTTAATTTTATCTTTGATGTGATCATGCTCTAGGAGAAATAAATATTAAGTTAGTTTGTATGCATGTGCAATGAAGTTGCTTTATTCTGTATGATGATTTCTCAGGTAGACGAACTAACAATCGTTACTGAAAATGACTGGACATTGTTTTGTAAAGATTGGAATGGTATGAAGGAAAATGGTATATCTGCCGAACTTGATATAACAGTCTCCTCTGACGTTACTATGTTGGGGACATCCGAAGAGATGCCGATAATTACAGAGGAGAATGGTAATTCTTCTGATGATGCAAATGGTGAGACCGACTCTCAAGTGCCAACAATCAAAACTTTTCCGCAGGTATATTTTCTTAGATTATTTGCATAAAATACAAACTTTCTTTTTAGTCAATGTACTACTTTTTGTACATCTGTGTCAAGTAAAAAAGATGACTATCTGTCCGTTTAAGTCATCATGTAGCCACAAACCCTTCAACCGGCTTTCAAATTTGATACTTTTTATATAAAAAATTACCCTAATGAGACACTAAGCCATATTCTAATAACTTAGATGTAAAAAAAAAGTACTAGATGTAAAGTGGGACGATTTAATAAGTATCGTTATTTATCTGAAATATCCATTCAAAAGTAACAAATTTTTGTATAAAGTTTGATGTAATGCCATCTGCTAAGTTATGGGTTTTTTATGGAACTTTTGATAGGTTTGTGAAGAATGCATCGGTGAAAGAGAAAGCTTTGAACTTGTGAGGAAATTAAACTACTCTAATGAAGATATATGTATTTGTTTTGTTCGTGGTAAAGAACCGCCAAAGTACATTCTAGAAGGATCTGCAAATATGTTAGAGCCAAATAATCGTCGAATATCTAAACGCTCTAGAAGGACACCTTATGGAAACTCAGTCAACTTAAATGTTTCTGGCTCCACGACTCTTTACGATCTCAAGATGATGATTTGGCAATCGTTTGGGGTATTATTTCATTTTTAAATATAAATACTTATTGCTTGCTACGTGTAGCTTGTTTTATTGACGACTTGTGTGAGTTACAGATTGTGAAGGAAAACCAGATACTTCATAAAGGTTCAAACATCGTTGAAGGTGAAACTGCTACTCTTGCTGATATGTGTATATTTCCGGGAGACGTTATGTGGGTGACTGATTCAGAGATCCATGAGAACCGTGACATTGCAGGTAATTTTCATTAAGTAGTGTTTTTATTTTTATTTTCCAACAAAATACCAGCATTTTCTCATCCTTGAAAGCCTGTTTTAAGGGTTTTTGGTAACAAATGACTTAACGGGACAGAAAATCATCTTTTAATGACTCATATGTACTAAAAAATGTACAATGACAAAAAGTGGGACAATCGAAAAAACATGTTGGTATTTTGTGCAAAACCATCTATTCTTTTATGATTAGTAAATGTATCTTCTTGCTTATTTTTAAAACAATTTCTCTGCGTTTATCGCCCTTTTTAGATGAGCTTTCTGATACAAGGATGGAGGAGCAAGGAGGTTTTCGAGGAACACTTTTGACATCAAATATCCCTAGTCAGGTCATGTCACAAGAATGCTACAACTAAGGAGGATCTTTTGTAACATTTTGTGCCTTTTGGTATTTTGTATATCGGAAGAGAAACCAGCATATTTTGGTATATATTCGGAGGTAACATCTAGTCCCTTTTTTTCTTTTCCCCTTTACCCTTCAATCATTCAAACGTAATCAGTCCTGGTGATTATCGCTAGTTTAAATTGTCATAGAAAGGTTTTAACTTAAAACTCGTATTGGTTCAAATTGTTTCAGGAGGCTTGCAAGTTATGTGAATCATGACTCACTTGTTGAAGATCTTCCAGCAATCTCGTACATGGGCCCGTTTTCTACGAGTGTGTAAAATTCTGATCTTGAAAAGACCATTGTTTTTGGTCATTTTGGTACATTCAGTGATTCAGTGAACAGTCTGTTATTTTGCTACGGAGGCCTATATATAATGTACCTATTAGCGCGGCAATGCCTTAGCAATCGCATTGACCAGTTTTTCATGTTAATTGTTGCACATATGTTTTGGTCTTGCTTTTACTTTCCAAACAAATTTACATTGAAGCAGCCGCCATACAAAAATAATAATTTTCGGCGTCTTTTCTGGAAGTGGAAAAATGTGAGTCTACTTGAGATGGGTTTTGTGTTAAACCAGTGATCCACCCCATTTAAAGCAAAGAACAGATGCAGTATATGTCTTACTATAATATGTTCCATATCCTTTTACCTAGCTGTCTACCTCTTGCAAAGTTTCATGTCAATCAAGAAAAAGTGTAGAGTTTAAGACTCGTATAAAATGGCTTTGTAAAAACTCTGTTGAGCAGACTGCAGATCAACAATTTCACAGAATCTGGCATACAAGACTATCATACTTCTACATTACAAATACATCTCGAATGGCGAACTTCCATGGGACTGGAACGCATAGAAAAACTTCCATCAAGGCACCAAAACCGATACAAAAACTCTTTTAACATTTTTGGAATAGATCGCCCGAGTCTGGCTGAGTATATTCTTGATTCACTAGAAATTTGTGTAGGTTTGGTATTTCAGACTTAATAATAGTCGTATACCCTTTTTATTACGCACTCTCGTTGTCAAGGATCCCTTTTTTCATTACGAATTTTATTGAGGAGGGTGTTTATGTTATAGTTGTGTTATAGGGTATGTGTTGAGGTGGCCTGCCCTATAAAATCACGACTTGCCCTATAAAATCACGACTGCACCTAGCTCTCTTAAAAGTAATGGTTGGTACTTCGTAGTAAAACCAATGGTGATATAAAGGACTACAGGTAAGGACATGTGGTTCCCGCCAACGTGTTGACAAATGATTCTTGTCCATAACAAATTCACAAAACACGACTCCACCTTTCACCCGACCACCAGCCTCATATCATCAAGAACTTCCGGCAACCGGAATATACTTCTGACCACTCTTCTATTAATCTCCATATCTAGGTTAAAATAACGGCCTATTTTAACTTCCACTTATTTAAAACTACTTTTTAGAGCACAAGGTGTGGACTTACTCATCCCTCGCCAGTCCACTCTGGCATGCTCTCCAGCACTCGCCACGACACCGCCAGGCTTCCTCATTCCTCGCCACTAGGAGTCTCGTCGTCTGCACGGCAAGGGAAAAAATCGTCCTTTTGTCAGATAACCGTTGTGGAACGTATATATTTTAAATGTATCTTTTCACATATTTTACACACTATAAATATTAACACATTTTAATCAAATTCTACACAACTTTTATTTCAAAACACATACATATAAGCAAGAAACATGAGCAATTCATCTTATTCCGGTGAAAGTGATCTTGAAGAGATAACGGAGCTGGAGATGATTCTCCAAGAGTATAAGTTCGAGCAATCGTTGCAACAACAAGAAGCCGGACCTTCACGCCGCCGTAGATACATCCCCGTGAACGTCAAGTTGATGAAGAACATCTAATGGCTAACTATTTTGGTGACAACCCAAAATATACGGAAGAAAATTTTAGACGTCGCTTTCGTATGAGCCGTAAAATATTTTTAGAAATAGTACAAGGTATTGAAACATATATTCAAACTCATCATCCTCTTCCCAAGCATTTTGATTTCTTTAGAGTCTGACCCGATGCTAGGGGTGTAATGGGTTTTAGTTTGATTATGAAATGCACATGTACACTACGCCAATTGGCGTACGACATAGCAGCTGATGCATTAGATGGGTATTTACAAATAGGGGAACATTGTGCACGCGATTGTTTAGATAATTTTACTATGTGCATAATCCAGTTGTATGCGAAGGAGTTTTTAAGAAAACCAGACGTGAATGACATTCACAACTTATACAACGCCTATAACGTGGTTCAGAAGATACCGAAAATGTTGGGAAGCATTGATTGTATGCACTGGGAATGGAAAATTTGTCCGATCGAATGGCAAGGGCAATTTCACAGAGGTGATAAAAAGTATCTAACTATAATGCTTGAAGCCGTTGCGTCATACGACTTGTGGATTTGGCATGCATTTTTTGGGGTAGCGGGTGCGAATAACGATCTTACCGTTTTGAATAATTCTTCGTTATTCGATGACCTGCTTGATGACATCGCCCCTGAGGTTCCGTTTGAAGTATACGGGCATACATTTAAACATGGGTATTATCTAGCTGACGGAATTTACTCAAAATGGTCATCTTTTGTCAAATCATTTACGGTTGCAAATACCCCCAAAAAGGCCGTATTTAAAGCGAAGCAAGAAAGTGCTCGAAAAGATATCGAAAGAGCTTTTGGTGTACTCCAAGGACCTTGGCATATTATTGCCCAACCAGCGCGTGCATTTACTGTGGGCAAGTTACGGAGAATCATGTACTCGTGCATCATAATGCATAATATGATTTTGAAAGATCAAAAATTTGCGTTATCCGAAGTTAGCGAAATGTATATTTGTCCGCAAACAAATTTACAACGGTCATGGATCGAGCGATGCGAAGTGCAAAGAAAGAAAGCCAAAGAACTCCGTGATAAACGCAAACACGCATCGCTTCAACGATGTCTCATCGAGCATGTTTGGCAACGACATCAATGGGAACAATTTCAACAACAACAAAATAATTAGTTTCATTATTATTTGATGTATTTCTTAAGTTGCGTATGTTTTTTTTACCGTATCGTTATTTTACGTTTCGTATGTTTTTTTATTGTGATTTATTGTATTTTTATTTTGTGAATGAAATTTATTTTATTTGGATATGTGAAAAAAAAAAATAAAGTTGTAAGTGGTGAGACTCAAATGAGTAAGTTGAGGTTAGTTATGATATGAGGGGTTGTTTATGGAGGTTTGTTAATTAAAGTGATGTGGCACCCCGTGGGTCCCAAACGAAGAGTTTTGGGTAGGCACCGCACATTGTGCTCTTATAGTTTATGTTTCTGATTTATATATACTCAATTATATTACTCATTGATGTGATTATTAGAGGCTAATTCTAGAATTTAAACAATATATATGAATTGATTCGATATGCATTTCCATGTTGTGGAATCAGTCAATAATTGTTTAGTGTTTTGAGAGAAAGCGTTACATGTGTGGGGTAGAAGTAGATTTTATTTATTTATTTAGTTATTCTTTGAATATGGTAGAAGTAGAATTTTTGGTTGGTGGGGAATTGGTCTCGTAAACGTACGTGTCCATGCATGAGATGGGTTATGAGGACTAAAATGAAAGGATCGCCATGCATTGACTTAAATTTCAACACATTAGTCCCACAAATTGTCGACATATTACTACTAAAAAATGGTGTGATTTTGTGTAGACGCCATATTTGAACGACATAGGGTCAAAATGGAGAAAACATATGTTCGACGTGTTTTAATAATGCTTACATGCATATCATACATGGCACACTTGCACAGTTAATTATTTACACATTAGATTCTGATTTAATATTCCATTAAGATGGTTTAAGGAATTAACGGTTTCTTAAGAATCTACCACTTTTGGAGAGCCACATACACATGGATCCTAGTATGAATATTGCAGATTCTGAATTTTTCCGTAACACATATAATTCGACAAAGCTTACCTACGGATTTAGGAAAAACAATATATCTTTGTATAATTTTCTTTCACATTATATAACTCTAACAAATGGACCTTATAAACTTTTAGTTCTTCTGCCACTTTTAGATTCAAAAATCTGTATTGCATTTTGAAACATCTTCTTTGTGTATTAGTCTTAGAAAAAGTAAAATGGTCATCTAGAAAAGTAGGGGGACGAGGAGGGATGTAATATGTCATAACAGACAATAAAATACTTTATTCGTCAGAAAATAAATGTTCATTTTTAAATAAGTTCTAGGAAATATCATTAAATTACACTATTCACCAATTAAATATATCCTTACTTACTAAACTTCATTCTAACTTCATTTTAATTGGCTGAAACACGAAATGAACATTTATTTTAAGACATTTCAAAATAAAAACATACTCCTTATAACGTTTATTTTGAAACGAAGGAAGTAAATCAGATGGATGACACTTGCCAAAGAATTCGGCAAAGGATGATCAATATTAAATTAAACAAATCACATGAATGAATTTTGGAGTTTACTCTTATGTAAAGAATAGTATTATAAGTTGACCATAAAAACGTACGCGGTATTTTTTAGGAGGACCACAAGTCTTTTACGTGGTATATGGTAAGTCTTTCGCATAAAATCCAAGAAAGGCCTAGTCAAGTAAATTGACGTGCGAAGTTACTATAACCACCCAAAAAACAGTCGAAAAAAATTATGTAAGAATGGTAAGGGAATTCATCTTGCTATTATTAACATCTCCGTTATTAGTTGAGTTGTGCTCTTGAAATTACTTGAAAACTTTGATTTGATTTTTCTCATTAATTAGTTAGTCTTTCATCAACATATATAATGGATTCCATCATGAAGGAGTTTGAACATCTTGTAATCAAACTGGATGATATCAAATCAGCCACTGACAACTTTAATGAAAACAAAGTTATAGGAAGGGGTGGTTTTGGAAAGGTATATCAAGGAGAAGTGTCTCACTTTAAGGGCCGAAGCATGGTTGCTTTTAAGCGTCTAGATCGCAGGTTTGGGCAAGGAGATCCAGAATTCTGGAAGGAGATCATGATGCTTTCCCGTTACACCCACAAAAATCTCATTTCTCTCCTCGGATTTTGCAATGAGGGTGGTGAGAAGATATTGACGTATGAGCATGCATCACATGGTAGCCTTGATTGCCATTTGAGTTCCATTACTCTCACGTGGACTCGACGCATCAAGATATGCCTTGATGTTGCAAGGGGAATAAGCTACCTACATGATGACAAGGGTACTCAGCAAAGAGTTCTCCACCGAGATATAAAAAGTTCCAACATCCTGTTGGATGAGAAATGGAACGCTAAGGTATCTGACTTGGGACTCGCAAAAATAGGACCCGCTAATCAGCAACACACGGCTCTTTTCACCACCACTGTAGGTACACTTGGGTACCTAGATCCATTGTATCTGCAGATCGGAATTCTAACAAAAGAGTCCGATGTATACTCTTTTGGTGTTGTCTTATTTGAAGTATTGTGTGGAAGACTATGCTTTGAGAAGAAACACGGCGGAAATATGGTGCAAATCTGGAAAAATAGATACAAACAACAAAAATTAAATGAGATTGTTTTTCAAGAGCTCAAGCACCAAATGGACCCAAGTGCGTTGGAAATATTTTCAAATATTGCATTTCAATGTTTAAAGAAATCTCGTAAACAAAGACCAAAAATGTCCCTTGTTGTGGAAATACTTGAGAATGTACTTGAAGTTCAAGAGCTTCATGATCAATTAAAGAAATATGAAGAGATGGTTAAGGTAGCATTAGATCCTCTGAAGTATGGATCCTTAAAGGAACTAAAAGTTCTATTCTCTAATGGGGTCATCCTTAGCAGCGCGGGCAAAAGGGTAAGATACTTTGCTTTAATTTTGGTAAATTGTGATTTACAATTTTTTTTTTATTTATTTTTATTATTATTATTATTATTTTTTTTTTTGCTTTTCTCTATATGTTATACTGTATTTATTTATTTATCATATTGTTTCTCTAGAAAAATAAAAACTTGTTTCAATGTACTTGCAGCGGCTGTCTATAAATGACAAAGGAGAACACATTGAAAGGATATACATTGAATCCTGTTTGAACCCAACGGAAACTAAAGATGACAGTTTACAACATCCGTCTGATGACTATGTTAATTCAAGGTGACTTATCCTGTCCTTTGTTAGTGAAAGTTCAATAGGGTAATGTGTAACATCTCTTTTGTTCGTCTTTTAAATTGCTGCAGATTTCCAGGGGGGCTCTGTTATGTATATCAATTTGAATTCAACGCACATGTGAGAGCTGAATACTTGTCACCTGAAATCTCATACACGGTGAACCTTGTTTTCCGATATAGATGGGAACATAATGTCAATTCATATAACCCCCTAAAATACAAAATAGATGGGGAGGATGAGACAAGAGTTTTCATAATTTACCCTGCTTCATATATGAGAGAAGATGGATGGTTTGTGGTTCCTTTGTATCAATTTACAAGCCAACACACAACTCTACATCTTGATATTATGTTTGAAGAATGTTGGAAGATGTTACTAGTAGCAGGCATCGAGTTCCAACCCTCTGAAGAAAAAGTAATCCCAAAAATACTGGTTTACTGTCATTTTTCTTTCTTTATAGTTATTAATAGTGCTATCATATTTTTTAAAAGCTTTTCTAGAAAATGAAAGATAACCCAAATATATATGTATGGCTCACTTGCTATGGATATGTCTTCTATAGGTGGAACATCAAGTAATAGAAGAGTACCAAGACATAGTCAAGGCTGCGTCACAGTCTTTGGTCTACCAATCCCTCGAGGAACTGAACGAGATTCTCTCCAAAGGAGTCCACCTCAACAGATACAAGACGGTATTTAATTGGCTACGTCTATCTATATATACGGTCTTATCATATCGTTGAGGTATTTTTATTAGTTTTAAAACTAATTCCCAACAAATTAATTATACAGTGGCTCTCACTAAATAAGAATGGAGAACAATGTCACATGATATCCATGGCAGAATGCTTGATTTCAAATGAAGATTTCACTTCTCGATATGTGTCTCATTACAAGTCAAGGTGACTTGTCGTTCTCCTCTGACTCATCACTATTGTTTCATAAGTACATTAATGTATCATTCTTTGCCTTTTCTGCTTCATCATGCAGATTCCCAACGGGCCTTTATCAAACCAACAATAAGGGATTCAAAACACATGTGAAGACTCAATTATTGTCTCCATTAATCACATACACTGTCAACCTTGTATTTAAGAGTTCCTCAAGTGTTACACAAGTATATGTAGACCTCAAGTACAGATTAAGAGGGGAGACAACAACTTCTACTGTGTACCTTGCAAATCGAAGAAAAGATGATTGTTTGTTTATGGCTGAATTGTATCAGTTCACTAGCGATGGGAGTATTGTTGATCTTGAAATTAGTTTTGACGATCATGGAACCAATATAGAAGGAGTAGAAGGCATCTTGTTTCAGCCCCTGGAAAAAGTAAGCTGACAAATACCAATTATCAAGATCAGGTTGGGTCGGGAACATGTAGAAATTTGTCCGGGTCAAAACGGGTCACTTTAAAAACAAAACTGGTCAAAATGGGTCACACGGGGTGGGTTGACCTTGCATTTTAAAAGGACACAGTATCGACAATCATGATCCAAAATGTTGGTTATTATCTAATAATCTGCTGAACTGCTAAAAGAATTTGAAATTTGGTTAAAACTAACAAACTGTACTGCTAAAAAAATTGATTTAATATATAGTTGGCACATTGGAAGCGTGCAAGATGTTAGATGCATTCTTCTTAATGGGTTTGCCACAGCTTGCACGTACTTCACCATTTTTTAATTGGCGGTTGGAGCAAACATGGCCAATCAATGTCTGATATATGTTTAAATTTGACAGGTAGAAGATATGCAAACCATATCAGATTCAGGCGTACGCAGATTGTCAAGTTATATAGAAAAGCAGACAATGGAGACGAATCTCTACTCAGTTATTGAAAAATGGTTCCAATTTAATAATCAAGAGGTATATTTATATCTCATATGTAGTTGTTGTGTAGCCTATGAATGCAGTTACTGGTTTAAAAGGAGGTATTGCAGAATTTCTAAATATTTATTCACATTTTTTTTATTGATAGTGGTCTTATCTTGATGAAAATGGGAACAAATGTTTAATGCTATCAGCGAGAGCGACTTGCTCAACAATGAAAGGTCACTTTACTTGGCGTTCTTTGCCCGAATCAAGGTTCCACTCTCGATTTTCTTGCATTTTTATTGAACATGTTTATGTCTTTTGTATATACATGCACAGTGGGCTAGAAAATTTCCAAATCTTTAAACCGTAGACCTCCTTGATTCTGTCTACAAATATCTTTCCATGCCACTTTTGCTCTGACTTTAGTGATTCGTTGACACCATAGGAAACCTTTCAAAATCCTGTTCATCTCTTTATAACTGTTTTAGGAAGCATGAATATGAGCATAAGCCAACAATTATGATTAGCTTGAAGTTAGAGCTTAAAACATTGGATTTTGTACCCCCACAGTATCCAAAGCATCGCAGGAGTTTGCTTTGGTGTGTGATGGCATGTATTTTGACCAATCGTTCAATTTATTTGTAATGAATAAGTAAGTACTTATAAAACCTTTCCATTTAAAAAAAATGTCCCGTTTTTGAAAGGTTTAGCAAGTCCACGTGTTAAATAATAAGCATAAACAACCTAAAACGTTAGTTGGTTTCTGCTACATGCATGATGAGTTTTTATATTTATACAGATTTGGAGAAGTGCTTGTGATAACAGCTGGCGACAGATTTGGAATTGAGAGAAAAATCGAATCCAAAGTAGTATCGCTTGAAACAACATATGCAGTTTACCTTGTCTACAGATTACCAGAAGACCAATCCACATTCAAGGCTCCTCTGGAAGTTGGTTATGGTAGCTTTGCCTATTTAGTATGCCCTCGCACCCCTGTTATTGAACCAAAGCTTGATGAGAACACATGCAACATGGTGAATAAACCCGATAAACTAAATATCATTCCACAACAAAGAAGTGATAGTTGGATGGAAGTAAAAGTATATGAATTTCAAACCCAAACTATTATTGAAACGATCTCTTTAGGTCTTATGGTATGCCATCCCGGTAACAAGGATCTTCGGGGGCTTATGGTACAAGGCATTGAGCTTAGGCCCATATAAATTCATTCTTTTTAAAAGCAAGACTCGAGTGTAAGGACAAGAAGTTTTTTTTATATTTACTTTTCGCGATGAATACACACTATGAACAAAATACCTGTTGAGCAGTTATATTTTGTATACTGTCATTTTACATTTCGTGATACCACATTTAAACAAAAAGAAACAATAAAATAAAAATATTTGAACAATGAAAGTCTGATAATATCGTTGTACTGTTGTGAAGGAAAACTAGATACTTCATAAAGGTTCAAAGATATGATCGTTGATGGTGAAACTGCTACTCTTACTGATATGTGTATATTCCCGGGAGATGTTATGTGGGTGACTGATTCAGAGATCCATGAGAACCGTAACATTGCAGGTAATTTCATTAAGTAGTTTTTTTGTTAACAAAATTATACATAAGTTTTATACTGTATATAAAAGTTCTCATTCTTGAAAGCCTGTTTTAAGGGTTTTGGTAACAAAGTGGCTTAAACTGGACAGAAAATCATCTTCTAATTACTCATAAAAGTACAATGACAAAAAATGGGACAATCAAAAAAATATGTTTGTATTTTGTGCAAAACCATCTTTTCTTGTATGATCAATAATATGTTTGCTTATTTTTAAAACAATTTCTCTTCGTTTATCGCCCTTTTTAGGTGAGCTTTCCGATACAAGGAGGGAGGAGCAAGGAGGTTTTCGAGGAACACTTTTGACATCAAATATCCATAGTCAGGTCATGTCACAAGAATGCTACAACTAAGGAGGATCTTTGTAACATTTTGTGCCTTTCGGTATTTTGTATATCGGAAGAGAAACCAGCACACTTTGGTATATATTCGGAGGTAACATCTAGTCTCTCTTTTTTCTTTTTCCCTTTGCCCTTCAATCCTTCATACATAATCAGTCCTGGTATTTTGTGCCTTTTGGTATTTTGTATATCGGAAGAGAAACCAGCACACTTTGGTATATATTCGACTAGTTTAAATTGTCATAGAAAGGTTTTAACTTAAACTCGTATTGGTTCAGTTTGTTTCAGGAGGTTCGCAAGTTATGTGAATCCTGACTCACTTGTTGAAGATCTTCCACTGATCTCGTACATGGGCCCGTTTTCTACGAGTGTGTAAAATTCTGATCTTGAAAAGACCATTGGTTTTTTGTCATTTTGGTACCTTCAGTGATCCAATGAATAGTCTGTTGTTATTTTGCTACGGAGGCCTATATATAATGTACCTATTAGCGGCAATGCCTTAGCAATCACATTGACTAGTTTTTCATGCTAATGTTGCACATATGTTTTGGTCTTGTTTACTTTTCCAACTAATTTACATTGAAGAAGCAGCCATACAAAAATAGCAATTTTCGTCGTTTTTTCTGGAAGTGGAAAAATTTGGGTTTGTAACAGGCTAAATCGTCGGGTCAAACCGAAATATTTACTTAAGATGTGTTTTGTGTTAAACCAGTGATCCACCCATGTAAAGCAAAGTAAAGAACAGATATATTGTTGCAAATGAATTAGTGTTTAACTATATTTCGTTATTTCGCAAGTCGGTTGAGATCTTTTCAAGTTGACATGAACATGACCGGTAATGTTTAAAATAAAAAATTAAAAAATGGGTCTCTCTGTGGGCCCCATTGTTGTTTTGTTATGTTCATATCAACATGCCCTGCTTTCTATAGCTCGCCTTGTGTTGAGCAGGCTGCAGATCAACAATTTCGTGACAGAATCTGGTATACAAGACTATCAAGCTTCTACATTACAACATCTTGAATGTTGAACTTCCCTGGGACTGGATTACACAGAAAAACTTCCATCAAGGAAAATGGATACAAACAAAAACTCTACATTTTTGGATTAGATCCCGAGTCTTGCTCAGTATATTCTTGATTCACTAGAAATTCGTGTGGCTTGGTATTTCACACTTGACAACAGTCGTATAGGATCAACTCGCATGAGTTTGTACAGTCGCATATAATGCTAACATCGAATTACTTTGGTAAATTTGAAGTCAGGGAGCCACATTATTTTGAGTGATTATTTTGAACGAATATCAGATGGACCAAAAAGTGTTAGAACAGCAACGGAAAAAGGAAAAATCCCACTGATGCCTTCTAGGAGTTGACTTTGTAATCGTACTAAAGCATGAAAAGTTAACTCTCAACTCGAAAGTCTACATACCACTTTCTATGAGTGAAATCAGAAACAATTTAAATAGACACCAGACAAAAAAAAGCTCCACATTGTATTCATAACTCAACAAAATTTCTCCATTGAAATAGTGCCTCAATGGTAACCTTTCAATCATACTGACAATTCAACTGATACACAAAGATTGTTGAAAGAAAGGCAAGTCTGATCCTAACCGTTTTACAAACATAGCAACATAGCATCATGCTATTTAGGCGCCTATCGGGTTATAACCCAACCCAATATGATCGTCCATTTGAGTTGTGTACAGGAGATTCCGTTGGAGAAGTCACACACCATTCATACCAAACCTACATCCAAATTTAACAAAAGAGCGAATGAGTGACGGGTCAAAAGAATTTGTCGGACCAATGACACTTATTTCTCAAAACAGTTTAATTCTCTAAAAGGGAGAATTTCATATATATCCCTTGAATTATCTCATTTAATCCGTTAAAAAGATCATTAACACTATTAAAGCACAATTAATAGGTACCTTGGTATTTCCACAACACCGCCAAATGTGAAAATCTATAGGAGAGCCTGCTTTCACATACACGGGTGACCTTAGCGGGAAGAATATTGGAAACCTACACCATTAGCATACAAAATGCAATCATGAGATTATGTCTGAAATAACCCCGATACCTAATTCATATACAATGAAAAATCGCTAGAAAAAAAATATATAGTAAACTGTAAGGGCATACCAGCTGAACATATTTGGTGTTGCAGTCGTTGGTTCGATACCAAGATGTACATCTTTGTAAAGTACTGCATCAAAATAACCGGCAAAACCTACATGCCGTAAAAGGATTAATGGTCCGACAATTATGATCTTAGTTGACAAGATTATTTAATACTTAATCCAAATTTATATAATTTTTCACACTGTATTGCTTTTCATATAGTTACTAATATGGCATACCATGAACAATAGTTGAACCAGTCTCAATGGGGATATCGAACCGAAGCTTCTTGTACCGTTGATTACTTTTATTGGGTGAGTAGTTCGGATGGGTAAAGGTAAAGACCTAAACAAAAATAACAAATCAGATACGTCGCAGCTTATTAAAAACAATATGCACTATTAAGTAAAGTCAAATAGCTATAAATTAATCTACTCACAGTTTGAGACGGTGAAAGTTTTGCCAAACGATGCAGCTTGACAACATATGCAGTTTCGAAGTGTACAAGATCTTTGTGCAATTTGACCTGCAATTGATAAATTAGGCAAATGATGTATTGCTTTAAATAGACAATGAGAGAGTAAAGAATCTTATATGGGAGCAACTTACATCATTGTACAACTTTGTTGTAGTCACGGGCTGTATAAAACTTGTATACCTGACACAAAACAAGCAAATATAAGTAACGTTTATAACAGGCATGACTCCACCCACCACAAAAGTCTCATACATGATAACCAAAAATATATATTTGAAATTAAATCATTATTAACACTAACAAAAAATATCGATAAACTACGAAAAAACCAGCATAGTGTACATACGATGACGGAATTGAGATCCCATCTGGCTTTAAAAATCGTTGTGCTCCATCAAGACACTCTGGTGAGAGCTCATTGTCACCAAAAGAACCAAGTAATTCACTGACCTATATTTAATATACACAAAAATGTAATCCACGTAACCAAATGGTTGATAAAACTTATGCAACTAGTTTAATAAGAAACATGCATACCAAAATGTCAGCTTTTTCTGGAGCATCCCAGCAACGCATGTCACATGAAATTATCGTCACAATCTTTTCCCAGCGCTCTATTTTAACCAAGCTCTATTACAAAAACAAATTTATACAAATTAAGAGGTAGAACTAATAAAAACTAATTAAAAAGGTAAACTTAATAATACAAACTTACATGAAGTGTTACAACAGCATTTGGATTCTTTTCCACAGCATAAACTTTCAATTTACGCCCGGTCTCTTCAGCAGCCTAATCACAAAAGACAATGATAGTAAAAACAGTGTCATTTTAACACAAGTTCAGAAATATAGGATATTGCATATGTATATACCTGTAAAGACGCCCTAACAAGAGGTCCTCGCCCAGCGCCTACAACCATCAATACCTACAAAACAGCATAAAAAGGTTGTTAAAATGTACATATGCAAGTAGATGACAAAATGGGCAGACCGGGTGGGTTGCCACCTCAAGCCATAAAAACAGTTGGCACACAACAGTTGATGTATATAATGGAGGATGTTGTGTAATAAAGCTTACAGCGGTAGTAGTAGATGCCATATCATCAGGGATCCTATCCATCAACGCCTTACTGACTGCCCGTTGGTACTGCCATTACAACCAGAATTCAAAAGATGTTAAGAATGTAAAACACATGCGCTAAATATGAATATATACAGCTCGAAACTAAATCTTTATACCAAGATTGAAGAACACAAAAAATAATATATAATAGTAAAAGTTGACGTATGCTCCAATGCTACTTTCAATATACATTTTATGTTTTTTTTCCTCATGAATATACATTTTACAAACATAGTCGAACTAGAAGCCAACCCAGGAGTTAATGTGATACCTGGATATATTTGACACTGTCTTTTTCAAATGTTTCATAAGTTTGTGCTTCTAGATTATCCATAAGAGGCTGCAATGAACGAAATGAGTTACAGCGAAGCCAAATAGCAATCTTTTTTAAAAACGGAATATGAAAAAACTTACTTGCAAAGGGGATTGAAGAAAATCTCTGTAACCAAGCTGAAAAAATGAAAGAGATCAATTAACACAACATTCTAACAAAACACCGGCCGATTAATAGGAAGTATAGGCTGATAATCTCACCTCAAATCGTTCTTGTTCGGAAAGAGGGTCCATACTCTGATATAAATAACCAACATAGTCCAAGTACGGCCTTAAGTCATGTCTCGGCAGTTCTGATTAATGCAACATTAAAAAAGCATCCTTATTAATAAGTACATCAGTATGAAGACAAGAAACCATTTTGAGCTGTTAGATAAAACATAACCATAATAAATTGATCTTATATATGAATGTTTTGCGATTGTGGGAAACTACACGGTTACTATAATAGTATAAATATAGATAAGTCACCAAATAGAGAAACCTACGCTGGGCAACAGTATCAGTTTGGTTGGCAGCAGATGGTTTGCTCTTAGCAGGGACGTTGTGCACAGGTTTTCCAGAAAGGACTATCTGTAAAAATTTAAAGCGATGCATTCGAGATGATATCAGAAAAAGGAAAGATCATAGATATTCGAGTATTCGACAATACATTGGAACCAAAACTATTAACATACCTGTATTGAATAGTAAAAGAAACCGCTCAACAAGTTCTGATGACGCTTAGATAGACATGGGTAGCCCCGTGCATTCGTTAAGTAACACTGAAATGGTTAAGCGTTAATGTCGAATATAAGAATTAACTTATCATAAAAAAATAAAGAAAATTGTTTGATCATGCTTACTTCAGTATGAACAAAGGCTGCTTTGACAGGCTCGCCATACCAGCGCTCGATTGAACTTATTGAAGGTACCGAAGACCTATCATTTACATACATAACTTAAAATCAATACTAGTAAAAAAAATCCAACGTAGAAATAGCAATATTAAGTATATCTGATTTATATAATTGTTGAGAAAAAGTTTGTATACTCACTGAATGTCGAGGGCAACTGAGAGCTGACTGTGATGTTCACATAGAAGACGAAAAGAGTTCCACAACTCCCAAGAATCAGTAACCTCTACTACCTGTAAAACCACAACTGATAAATAAACAAAAGGTATATATTGAACAAAATTGGTCGACTAAGAATAATAGATCACTCACCATGCCATCAGAAGAAGTCATCATGGGATGATCATCGTCAGACTTTGCCAGTGGAATCCTAAGCCACAACTTCAGAATAATGAAGAAGCATAAGAATAAATAGAACAATAATGGGAACATTGATGTGTAAATATAATGACAAATACCTGCATATTATTAAGGTTCTGTAGAATTTGATTAACACATCTGGCATAATTACCACAAGATTTCCCCTTAGGCGTAGGAAGGAGACATGCCTGAATATGAAGATAATATAAAAAGTTAAAATGATATACGTTTTTGAATTAAAAGTATTAAGAAAAGAAAATAAATAAAAAAAAAAAAAAAAAATAAAAAAAAAAAAAAAAAAAAAAAAAAAAAAAAAAAAAAAAAAAAAAAAAAAAAAAAAAAAAAAAAAAAAAAAAAAAAAAAAAAGCGCATGTTATAAACCTGTAATGACAAATGAGAAGCCCAGGCTAATTCCTGCTTCAAAGCAATTTCAGAATCCTCCCGCAGAACATCGTCTTCTGAATCCAAGTCGATCCACGAGCTAATCTTGCCTGAGATGATGTGGAATCCGTTAATAGAAGTGACTAAAAAATCTTTTAAATAAAATGGAATAAATAATGGGATAAGGTTATACCAACAACATGACTACTCCATTGTGTTGGAGTTAAAACCAAGTCTGATCCAGCAAAAGGAAGCACACTGGAGTGTTTGCTAGCATTATCAATCAAGCTCGGCCTATAATTAGGTTCCATCTGAAACACAAAATCAGGACTTAAAACTTATTCAAATAACACTGAGCACCGACAATGAAAGAAATCTAGTATGCCATAAAGTGCAATCATTATTCATCGGAATTGACCAGCTTTCACGTTCTTTTCAAACGTGAATTTGATACCATATTACCATACATGACTAAAAATCCGGTTAAACGCAGTCACTTTCATCATATCCAATATGGCTTGAAGCAAACGCTCATTGCTAAAACCATCTCACTTAAGGGGTGTATAACTATGACATACCTTATCTTAAGGGCATATAGGCTTATTAAAAATTGAATAAGTGACTATGAGCTTAAGGCTTATTAGGCCCACAAGCTCAAGCAAATTTGAGCTTTTTGGCTTTTCCAGATCTAAAAATTCCAATAAACCAACAAAACAAGCTAATCCAAACTCCTCTCCTTACTAAAAAGTTGAAACTGCTTCCAATTATTACACCATATAATCAGTTTTTTAAGTAATAAAAATTCGTCCAAGAGTAGAAATCCAAACACCGCCTGCCACATTGCAATTTCTTACATCGAATTATCTTACTCGAACTACTACAAAAAGCATACACACTTTTATAAGAAGCATTATAATCCAAAACTAAGTGGGTGTTTGGGATTGCTCAGAAGAAAAGCAACTTTTTATATGCACTTAAGAAGTTACTTTTTAATTATTCGATTTTATGAAATCAAAAATAGTTTCTACTCTAATACTTAACCTAAAATCTCTAACAAATGAATTTGATTAAACAAATCACATCAAATCACTATTATTCGAGAATTCTTGCATTTAAAACAAAATAAGCAAATCCAACACTGTTTCAAAAAGTACTTATTTCTAAGCAACTTATAAGAGCTCATGGTATGGTAATACAAAAGACGTGAAAAGGTGTCAACACACAGCATAACACTGAAAACTTGACCCACTAAAACACACACAAATACCCACACCATTACAATGTTGCTGGGGCAGCGTTAAAAGACACAATGGCATAGCGCAAAAGTTTGTGAAAGGTGTTGCCACATCAGCATAACACCTAACCACATTTTACCATACTCGTAAGTCATAAGAGGGGTGGGTGTGGTGAGTAAAGAAATTTACTCATTCGGGCCCCACTGGGTGCCACATCATCTTAACAAGCCTCCCCTTACAACCCCCTTCACTCACAACTAACTACAACTTACTCATTTAGGCCCCACCACTTACACCTCTATTTTATTTACCACTCACAAACCAAAAAAAAAAAACAAGAAAAGCTGCAAATCGTACGAGGCAAACCCTCGCCGTGCAGGTGAGTAAGGGGGAGATGGCGAGGCATGAGGAGGTGCTGTGGGTGTGGTGGCGAGCCACGACAAGGCTCCAGCTCAGCTTCGGCGAGCTTCGAGCAGCCCATACCCACCGCTCTAAGTCATAACACTAAAAACTGGACCCACTAAAACACACAAATACACACACCATTACAGTCTTGAGGTGGCAACATCGAAACCATAACGCCGAATTTGTAATAACCGGAGCTCTAAGTACTTATTTTTAACCAGAAAAATTAACAACCCCAAACACCCCACTAAGAAATAGTAATAAGCAAAAACATACAAATTAATCAAAATGCATCCACTAATCAACAAAAAAGATCATAAATTTCGAAACTTTATCCAAAAGGGTATCTAAAAACAACAAGATTCATACCAAAATGTGTTTTAAGGGGTGTTTGTTTGGGCTTATATAACGGGCTTATGTTTCATAAGCTCACTTTTTGTGGCTTATTTTGAAACTTTTTGACTTATATAAGCTTATATAAGCCGGAAAGTTTCAAAATAAGCCACAAAACGTGAGCTTATGAAACATAAGTCCAAAACCAAATAAGCCATAAGCCCGCAATATAAGCCTAAAGAAACACCCCCTTAGTACTTAATTTTAAGCAATCGTAAAAACACCCACTACGAAGTAAGCACATAAATTTTCAAAAAGATCAAAACTTTGTTATACCCGGAGCTTCGAGTACTTAATTTTAAGCAGAAAAAATAACAACCCCAAACACCCCACTAAGCAATACTAAGCAAAAACACACAAATTAATCAAAATGTATCCACTAATCAACAAAAAAGATTATAAAGATCGAAACTTTATCGAAAAGGGTATCTAAAAACAACAAGATTGATACCAATGGAGCAACAACAAAATCAAAGCCGCCATTGAGATTATGAGAAAGAACAAAAGGCATGTCATCATTGAACTCTGTTTCAATTCCACAGTATCTTGAATCATTTTTGTCACCATGATTCTCACCCAACGGCATTTTTTCAATTAGGGTTTTGTTAGGGTTTAAGGGGTTTAGATGGAATTTGGGGGAATTGTGATTTGGGTTTTTAGGGTTTATGGTTTTGTGAATGATGGGTTGAGGGAGTAGCAAGATTGGTCCTTTGAGAATTATTTTCTTTAATTTCTTGGTTCGTGTAATGAGAAGTTTTATTTTCGACCTTTTCGCCGACTAATCTACGGGGTTTGAATCCACCGCCATACAGACTCAAACGAAGTAAAGCCCTCCCTTTTTAGGTTGTTTGTACCTTAAGGTTAACATATCTTAAAGTATGTTATTTCATGCGTTGCGGCGATGGATACCCTGTAATTAATAATTTTGACGGTTATTATGGTTTGATTATATGTTTTACTTGACAATGACTTTATGTATGGTGGAAGTTTTTTGTGTGTGAATAACTTACGCAAAAAGTCTCCAAGTAGGCTCTTTTGGCCACCCACGACCTTGGCTTTCTAGAGAATCTCGCTCATGTATCAAACTATATCATACAAAAATAGTTGGGCATACACATGATATTAGGAAAATATACAGTATGTAATCGGTAACATTATGGTCTATGGAGATAACCGGTCAAAGTGGTTGACTATTGTAGGCATGTAGCCGCAAGTAGTTAAGAGATGGTGTGATAACCTTATTAAATTTTTATATGATATTAAAATGTGTACCTCTTAATCATTAGACTTGAATTTTTATTTTGATATATTTGCACCATATTGAATTTTAAAAAGTCTCTGTATCATCATAAAAATTCTAAGGGACTTGGGGGTTTATATGAAAGGTTTTGGTGTGAGTCCAAAAAAATTATTGTTTAGTTCAGAGTGTTCATCTTTTCAAAACCCACAAACAAAGGTTTTTTAAATCCTTACAAACTAGCCACGTTTACACCAAACGTGTGGAACCCTCTATATATCATCTTACATTCTTTCCTCTTTTACTATCTAAATAATATTTTTTATTTAAAATTTATTAAAAAATATATTTAAATAAATATATTTTATCTCTTCTAAACCAACTCCAAATCCAAATCTTATACCAAATTCAAATCCTAAGCCAACTTTACTTATAAACTAATGGACCCTAAAATATATAAGTTATTATTTGAGTAAATTGTGAAAATTGTCTATGTGGTTTGGTTAAATTGCAGGTTTAATCTTTATCCTTTCAAAAATGCATCTATTTTTATCAAAATCTTACTAGTGCATATCTGGTACATGGCTAAAGTTAAATTGCTAAAATAAATTATTCGTCTTTAAATTTGGTCAATTTGAGGTTAATTTAGTCATTTAAATTTGATCAGGGAACAAGTGTGTACTTGTAAGTTCCTCACATGAATGGTCAAATGCATTTTTAAAAGAATAGGGATTAAACCTACAATTAGCCAAACCACATGGACGATCTTTGAAATTTACTCTTATTATTGTAATAAACTTGTTTATTATATTTGTCCCGCGTAAGTGTGAAATAAAGTCGTACCATATTTTCTTTCCAGGGGTTTATTTTGTTGTGAAATTCCTCAGTTGCTTTTGCAAGACAATTTTTACTTTAGTAATATTTATTTTAGGAAGTCCTAATTCATTTTAAAATTCTATTGCTTATTTGTGTTTTTTGAATTAACAATTGTGTTAATTAAAAAGTTATATAAATCATGAGGTAATGTATTAAGATATTGTGAGAGATATCATGGGGCTTGTGGGTCTAATGGTAAACGCTTAAAGTAGTTAAGCAAGCTCAAGTGAGAGTAGTACCGGTTTGGGTGACCGACCGGGAAGTCCTCACTTGGGAACCACAAGCTCTAATGATATCTTTTTTCCGAATACGAAAGTACCCGCTAGGGGTTTTGTTTTATTATATAAACTAGTTATAATGCCCGCGCACGCGCGGTGTTTTTAAAATTTTTTTTTGAATGATATATTTTTATTTATTAAAAAACTAATAATGTAATTTTTATTTTGTTTGATTTATGATTTTTAATTGTAGTTTTTTATAATTAAAGATAATCATTTAAAAAGTTTAATCCTTGTTAGTTGTATCTTATCTATATTTTTTGTATTTATCTTATACTTGTATAGTATATCAACAAAACGAATTTAAAAACTTATAAATTAAAAAAGTAATACTTAAAATATTACGTAATAAGGAAATATTCTTTTTTTTCAAAATGA
>LBNU01020012.1:0-35156 GCA_014162995.1 Artemisia annua | reverse complement strand
AAAAAAAAAAAAAAAAAAAAAAAAAAAAAAAAAAAAAAAAAAAAAAAAAAAAAAAAAAAAAAAAAAAAAAAAAAAAAAAAAAAAAAACAAAAACAAACACCCACAAAAAAAAAAAAAAAAAAAAAAAAAAAAAAAAAAAAAAAAAAAAAAAAAAAAACATTTTTTATGGTGTATATTGTGCATCGACACAACTTAAAAAACTAATTAATTACATCTTAAAACTTAAAATATCAATGAGAAAGCACACCATGTTTTATGTGTTTATATGTCTACTATTTTTTATGGTGTATATTGTGCATCGACACAACTTAAAAAACTAATTAATTACATCTTAAAACTTAAAATATCAATGAGAAAGCACACCATGTTTTATGTGTTTATATGTCTACTAAAGGGACGAAATAAGACCGATTAAAGTCTTTCTTGGTGTTATAACCATATGAGTGTTAAATGTTTTACATAATTTTATAGAAAAGTACGCACAGACTAATACAACAAATATTAACGAAAAAATACATATAAAGATAAAATCATAAGTTGCTATGATATGAAAATAAACACTTCGAAAACTACTTATTAGTAGAAACTTCATAAACTACTTACAACAAATGCACCAAAAGAACCGATACAAAACATATAGATAAAATAGTTATAGAGAGGAAATTTTGCGCTTACTCAAAATAGTATCTGATTGTTACAAACTTACAATATCATCCTCTGATTCGTCAGTTACTCCCTATTTCCCTACTCTATACGACATGAATGCTAAATAAACGGCCTAAGGGCAAAAAAGGTAATTCCAAAGGGGTGAAAAGAACCTACCCTTAAAGTGAGGTCAGGGGGTGGGTTGGTGGGGTAAGTTTGGGGAATTGACAAAAGTGGTCCCTCCGTGTTTTTTATTCTTAAATCTTGTCTCTTTGATCCGACGGTCACGATCCGTCCTTTGGTATGTACCACTTTTTGGGTATCTAAAATAAAGCGCCTCGAATTTTAAAATGTCTTTGTATCATCTTAATAAATTGTCAGGGACCGTTTGCATGATGGGTTTATATGAGAGGTTTGGGTGTGAGTCCAAAAAATTATTGTTTAATTGAGAGTTCTTATTTTTTCGAAACCCACAAACAAAGGTTTTTTAAATCCCTACAAACTAGCCACGTTTACACCAAACGTGTGGAACCCTTCTATATATCTTCTTACATTCTTTCCTCTTTTACTATCTAAGTAATATTTTTTATTTAAAATTTATTATAAAATATATTTTCTCTCTTCTAAACCAACCCCAAATTCAAATCTTATACCAAATCCTAATCCAACTTCACTTATAAACTAAACGAACCCTAAAGTTTATATAAGTTATTATTTGAGTAAATTGCAAAAATTTTCTCTATGGTTTGGTTAAATTTCAGGTTCAATCTTTATCCTTTCAAAATGCATTTATCCCTATGAGGAACTTACTAGTGCACATTTGGTCACTGGCTAAAGTTAAATTGCCAAAATACATTCTTCATCCTTAAATTTGGTCCATTTGAAGGTAATTTAGTCTTTTAAATTTGGTCAGGGACCAAGTGTGCACTTCTAAGTCCCCTCGCATGGATGTCAAATGTCAAATGCACTTTCAAAAGGATAGGGATTGAACCTACAATTGGCCAAACCACATGGACCATTTTTGAAATTTGCTCCTATCATTATTAATAAACTTGTTTATTATATTTATCCCGCGTAACTCTGAAATAAACTCGTACCATTTTTTTTTCTTTTGCAGTTTATTTTGTTGTGAAATTCCTTAGTTGTTTTTGGAAGACAACTTTTTTATTTATTTTTATTTTATTTTATTTTATTTTATTATTATTTTTTTTTTTTAAAAGGGACGATTCCCGGTAAAATATATTAATAACCCAAAAGTTCCGATAATCACAATGAAATGTGACTGAGTGTCACATTAACCTCAAGCCATAGCTTGAACAACCTCTAATCATATGACATGTCATATGATAACTAAACTATTACATAGCTAATAGCACCAATAGGAAAGAACCACCTGATGGTGCATAAACAAGAATAATTACACATAAATGATTATTTGGAAGACAATTTTTACTATTGCTTAGGAAGTCTTGATTCATTTTTAAAATTCTATTGCTTATTTGTGTTTTTTGAATTAACAATTGTGTTAATTAAAAAGTTACAAATCATGAGGATTAAGAGTTGTGAAAGATATAATATTGAAAAACATTTTTTATGGTGTATACGTATATTGTGCATCGACACAACAACTTAGAAAACTAATTAATTACATCTTAAAACTTAAAATATCAAATGAGAGAAAGCACACTACGTTATATGTGTTTATATGTTTACTAAAGGGACGAAATAAGACCGATTCGATGTTTAGCTACAAAACATTTTAAAGTTTTTCTTAGTATCATAACCATATGAATGTTAAATGTTTACTTTTTCGTGGGCCTTTGTGTACTCTTGGGCGCTTAACTTGTGCCCCTAAGGCACAAGTTAGAAAAACCTTACATAATTTTATAGAAAAGCATGCACGGACTAATACAGCAAAAAATATTATTAACAAAAAAATACATATAAAGAAAAAATCATAAGTTGCTATGATATGAAAATAAATACACTTCGAAAACTACTTATTAGTAGAAACTTCATAAACTACTTATTAGTAGGAGTTTCAGAAGATGATAAATGTTAATCGATATTATCATAATGAAAATTTTAGATAAAAACTGGAGCGTTCACTAGTAGGGTCATAAACCATTCCAAATTCATATAACAATAGTTATAGAGAGGAAATTTTGCGCTTACTCAAAACAGTATCTGATTGTTACAATATCATCCTCTGATTCGTCAGTTACTCCCTATTCCCTACTCTATACGACATGAATGCTAAATAAACGGCCTAAGGGCAAAAAAGGTAATTCCAAAGGGGTGAAAAGAACCTACCCAAAACTTTGTCAAAATCACGAGCTCAGGCTCAAAAAAATGTAAACTGTACATGTGCTCTATGCTTTCACCCTATTAGACTTGTTCCAATAACTGGCTCATCAGACAACAAAACGAAAATGATTTTTTTCAAATGTTTCCTTCTCTCCCCTCAGGCATTCAACTTAGCTAAAAACTGGCTTAAATTGTACTCTTCCGTGTACTGTGATTGATCCCAAAGCTCCTCAAGTCCACCAAGGATGGCTTTTAGCCCTTTACCGCTACCTGGTACCTTTGATAACCCATCATTGTTTTCAGAACCCTTTGAAGTGGATGCACCCTGAAAAACCATATAATGTTGTGAGAAGGGTAAAATAGTCATTTTGGTAGAAATAAGATGAGGGTAATGTTAAGAGTTGTTTACCTTTTTAGTATCTGCTGGAGTAAATAGATCAAGTAATTGATCGGTGTTCATTGTTTTGAGACTAGCGTTTTCTGAGTTAATGACAGCATTGGCTACGGAGACTTTGAACTTTTGGAGGCTCATCACCTTCTCTTCCAAAGTTCCTCTCATTATGAGACGATGGACATTAACGACCTTACGCTGGCCCAACCTGTGTGCTCTATCCATTGCCTGAAGTTGCACAGTATAAAAAAAATGTTAATCATCATTTGTCACCAAATTTCTATACTGGCATGGTTCGGGTAGTTACTTTTTTGGATATCAGTAACACCAGATAGATCAATTTAGAGGTAGTAAGATAGGAAAATCGGGAGCATAGAAATGGTTCATTTTCAGCAATGGTCAAAATGGGCCACACCAGGGTGGTGTTGGGTTTGACCCGCAAACACTTTTTACCATTTTTTTATAAATGATTGATGGGTTAATTATGATGGCAAAGACAATACTATTACAATCAATTTCTTCAGTACAATACAATTCAAAAGATTGTATTGCATTTGAAAATAGATTCTTTTCAACCCACTTGACCGGAACCCGTTTGGTAAGTTAGAGCAATCCTGACCCACACATTCACAGGTAACTAATAAAAACGGCCACTTTAATAACTCATACTGTACCTGAAGATCCCGCATTGGATTCCAATCATGCTCCATGAAAACTAAGGTATCAGCTGATGTCAAATTCAAACCAAGACCACCGACTGCAAAAGACAAGAAGTTATTGATAGAACGCTAAAAATGGTCAACCAATATATTTTATACAAATACCCTAAGTCTCCCAAGATCATTTATAAACACAACTTACCATGTGTGGTTAAGAGCAAAACATCGATAGTAGGGTCTGAATTGAATGATTTGACAATGTCAAAACGCTTCTCTGATTCAACTGATCCATCCAACCGCAAGTATGTAACACTGTCATATAGCTTAATACTATCAGGACACAGAAGGCAATATATGCAATATGAAGAATTATGAATGGGTCGATGAGGATTATAATATCTATAACGGATCAAATAAGATATAGCATAGCACAAAATGGGTTGAAAGTCGCTCCTAGCATATTGTTAGTAGATAGAACCTCCTAAATCAGATTATCCAAAAACTTACTGGAAGAATATAATTTTAATAATCATACTATCACATTAACTATTCATAATAACTTGTGATTTCTGAACAAAAAGTTTCAGGTAGAACCTGACTCCCAACTCGACCCATTTTGATCAGCACAAAAAGTTACCACTACCCTTTTCACCCTTCAACCACTGCCCACCTTGTCATCTTTAAGCTTAAAAGCCATTAAAGATATAAGTCAAGACGAAAGAAATACCGACTCACCTTTTCATATGAGCATGAAACAAGTCTTTCTCGATAATGTCCAGCAGGGCCTACATAGATTGTAAAAATTAGAGTACATGGTTGAATGCATACATAAGAGACTGATGAAGGCGTGAGTCACATAATACAAATATACCTTATGCTGTGCAAATATCAGGACTCGGTGCTGCCCAACACTAACTGAACCTTCAGAAGTCGATCCATCAACACCAATGCCACACTCTTCCAAGATTTCCTGAAGAGCAACTAACTTGGGAGAGTGGTGAAGCTTATGGAGTTCTGCACTAACGTCTGAGCTTGTTGCAAAAATATCAGGCAAAACACGTGGAAGTGAATCTTGAATTTTCCCACCTAGGACAAGTAAAGGATGACTGCAGAGTTTTAATAAAAATTGAAGTGCCTGCAAAGGAAGACACAAAACATTAGCTAATCGTGCTATAGGAGGCAATTCAACCCATATACCGGTAAGTGGGCGAACTTAGATATACTTGTGTCTAAGGATCAAACTGGTAAATTTAAAATCGGTCAAAACAGAAGCAAAATGAACAGGTTAAAAGTCACCCAAAATGTACAAAACTCCAGAATCATTTTATTCAAAAATTAGATTGTCATTGTTATAATAGAGTTTTTAGCTAAAACATTACCTGGAACACATGAGAGGTTGCGGCTTTTCCTTCCCCTTCCCCTGATTCTGTCTCATTTGATTGAACCATGCCAGAAATTTCATCCTTTACATGTGAACCCGAAAACTGTTCATAGAGTTTTAGTTGAACAGAACTCAAGTCACAGTATCTATCCTGAATTATTTTCTCAGGTAAATCTGTCAAGACTTCACCTTTCGTTCGTCGAAGAAGGAAAGGCATAACCTAAACAAATAAAATAATAAGATCTCTTGGCTTAAACCAGAAACTATTTGCAAACACATCACTGACAAATGAAAAAGAAAAAGAAGAAATAAAAACCTGCTTGTGCAATGCTTCCATGGCAAGTACACCTGCTTCGGCATCCTTGGCTGAACACTTAGAATCACGAGCCGCGACTAGCGGTTTCCCATAAGTTGCTTGGAACTGCAGAACCACCCAATATTTTAGTTAATAGAAAACAGAAACTGTACTCTTATTAACTAATTGAAGACTGAAACATACTTGTCTCTCGGTTCCAAGAAATCCTGGCATCAGAAAGTCAAAAAGAGACCATAGTTCCAAGACATTATTCTGCATAAAAGAGACCACGGTCAAATAACAACTAGTAATAATGCTGATTTCAATGATGAGATTCAACACATCAGCATGTAAAGAACCTGAATGGGAGTTCCACTTAATATAAGACGGTGTTGGGCCTTCAGCTGTTTCACAGCACATGTGATTTTAGACTTGGAGTTCTTAATTATGTGACCTTCATCCAAAATACAATAGTTCCAAAACAGCTCTTTCATATGATCAACATCTTTACGAATCACATCATAAGATGTTATAATGACATTATATTTCTGAAATTGTGACCGGAGTGTAGCACGGTCTTGTGAAGAACCAACATACTGGAGTGTAGTTATAACAGACGCATCAATGAATTTCTCTATCTCATATACCCAGTGTCCAACAAGAGTTGATGGACAAATAATTAATGATGTAGAATCTGCAACATTATTTGAAGCCCGGCGCTCTACAATATCAGATGCCACAATTGCTGAGGATTGTAGGGTTTTTCCAAGCCCCATATCATCACATAGAATTCCATGAAGGTTAAACCGCTTTAAAAATGCCAACCAGTTTATACCCTCCTGCTGATACCTATAAACACAAAAGATTCGTTCAATAGTAGATAAGATATATTTCCACTACGAATTTAGAAAAAGAGACGGGCCTAGAAAAAGATGCATTATTCTAAAGAAGATTTAAAGGTCTCAAAAGTATTGCCAAATTCACCAAATAGTTATGATCAAAATGAAAAGAAAATAACAATCAAGAAAAACTCGTTACTACTTTCAACAACAATTTAGTTTCAGTTCACATGAACATCATAAAAAATATAGTTCCAGGTTAAAAAAGCTACGAACTTAGTTGTACTTGCAATTATTTTATATGAGTACACATCAAGTGGCTTGTGTTTAAAGGTGCAATTACAGCCCGTTTTTAATAATTGTCTTATACTTAATATACTTTCATATTACGATATTAATTGAATAAACTGCAAAAACCATCCCTGTGATTTGTCTAATTTGACACTAATCATCCTTGTCAGAAACTATTGGCAAGTATCATCCCTAGGTGCCAAAAGTGTGTAACAAAAATCATCCTTTCTAGGGATATTTTTGCAAAATGTTTGGCTGAGAAGTTTTGCAAAAACCATTGCTTTAGGGATGTAAAGTGTTGAAATTTGACCTCCTACGGATGATTCGTGCTAAACTCCACAAACCGCAGGGATAATTTTTGCAGTTTAGTCTTAGTTAATTATATATCATATGTTTTAACATGTTATCTGAGCTGTCCGACCCGCCCGTTTTCAACCACTACTTTTTTAGATAAACATAATCAAACAAGCTTAACTTTTTATAGTTACCTTCTCAGGGTCACTTTCAACTCAGTCGGGACCTTGTAATCTTCAATATGTGAATTATCAACAAGTTGCTCCAAGAACTCTGCATCATCGGTACTTTTGGATAAGCTTTCACTTAAACCAGCAGGAGGAGGGACTCCACGAGCTAAAGGGAGAAGAGGCACGAGGGCAGCAAAACTATGTGTCACACTCCGTCTAACAGAATGATCACAATCACTCATGCACCTTAGAAGAGGAACAACTAACAAACGTGCATAAGGAACCAGGTCTGTGCCCAGTCCCTGAACAAGTAGACTCATCAGCATCCCAGCTCCTTGTCTAGCATTAACGGATGTCATATCACCCAACATAGGGATTACATTCTCAATTATGGGTCCCATTAAGTTTACTGTCATCGATTTGGCCATTGATGTGATACACCTTGAAGCAGCTAATCTAACAGCAACATGAGAATGACGTACACAATGAAAAACGCATGGGAGAAGTGTCATGAGTTGGGTTCTTAATGTCTCATCTAGTAAAGAACCAATAGAGCGAACCACCTGTATATTATTTATCAAAACTTGGGGGTCTTTGATAGCATCTATGGTTTGACATACATTCCCTTCATCTCCAGGAGGTATAGGCTTTAATACTTCGGTAAGACAGTCCCATAGCTTAGGAAGCTTCTCAAACAATGAAGAACCAAACTTATTGCATAAATGTTTCAGAGCAAACTCAGATCCTCGTCTACAAATAAATCCCTCAACTTTTGATCGGTCTTCACCACCTAGGATGTGGACTTTGGGTTTTGCTTTGGTAGAATTGCTTCCAAAGGGAAGGAGATCTTGCTCCTCTATTATCTCTATTGAAGTCAGTACTCCAGCTTGAGGAGTCTCGGAAGGATCCAAACATATCAAACCACAAAGGTTTTTAACTAGTTTGTCATTGGGACCAGGCTTACGTAAAACACAATGATATATAAGCTCTGCAAGGGCCTCAGCTGCCATAGTTTGTAGTGCTTCCTCCTTCAAAATGAAGAAACGTATTTATAAAACATATACGGATCAAGTAACAAAAATTAGATAAATCTGTATAAGAAGAATACCTGCTCTCTCTTAACTGAAGCCATCAAAGGTAATATAATCGGATTAAGCTTTGCAGGAAGCTCAGACATCCAAACAACTGCAGCCGCGCCCAAGGCCGTCACAGTAACATGCAAATTGCTCTGTAAATTTTAAATATGTGAGAGAATATAGATATGCAAAATTTCATAAATAAATTAAATGGAAACAAACCTGAACACATTTTAGGTAGCCAGAAGTGGTCAAAAGTCTCTGCTTTATAGACTCTACTTCATCAATACTGTTCTTCCCAACTGAATCTTCCCCAGAAGCACCATCATTACTTGGCACGGGCAATTTCGATGCAAATGACATTGCGTCATCAGGAGTCAAGTTATCAACATCCATGGGCATGGGCATGCCACATGATTCAAGTACACTAACAAGCTGAGATGCCTCATTTCTCATTTTCTCATATGTTCTAGAAAGTTCAGCATAAGGAAGTCGTGAACCTTTTGTAGGGAATGAAGGGTCTGTACATGTCAGCAACTCCAACAACCTGCTCTTGAGGGTTTCATAGTTGCTTCCAGAAAGGCCTCTGCTTCTCATCTCTTTGAACCAAGAAATTAGAACCATTGAAGCCACCTGCCGTTGAACTCCAGATAAAGAGGTAATGGCTTTCCATAAAGGATCAAAAATGTACTGATTAGGAGTTTCATGCAATTTGGATGCTAAAATTCCTAATGCTGTTGATGTAACTATTCGGGTATTTGTAACCGAAATTTCACTATCTGCACCTACTATTATTTTAACCGAACTCATCGAAGAATCTCCATTTCTATCATAAGGAACACTTCCTTCTGCAGAATCTGAGACAATGTGTGTGTAAAGACCGTTTTCAAGCTTCACAGCTCTCATTTTTGCTGCAGCTTTGAAATGACTTTTTCTAGGAAGTGCAAGAGGCCAGAACATTTTCGTAGCATCCAGTGGTGATCCATAAGGCGTAGTTATAAGTTCTATCCAAGATGACATGTATGATCTTGCAGCAGCTTCCAAGTCCTTCACTGGGCACTACCAACAATTCAAAAGGAATTTTAGCAAATTAACGGCATGTTCCACAACAAAATTAATTGCAATTACTATCTATAAAAACCATGCATCATGGACAAATCACTCACCTCAAGAAGCAACCTCCAGACCCTCTCTGAGCACTGTAAAATTTCCTGATTCGATTCAAGTAGAAGATTTTGGAAAACAATTCTAAGGGTATCCACCAGTATGAAAGAAGGCCAAAAGGAGCTAGAAGATACAGAAATACTCCTTCTGTATTCAGCTTCAAGCAGCCGCTCCTGCGCGTATAATTTAGTTATATAGACTACCAAAAGGTTGTATATGTTTATGTCACAAAATTGGGCCTAGTAATCAGTAATCTACTTAAAAGCATTTGAAAAGTCAAGATGTAGATGAATGGAGAGAAAAGCTTACCAATGTTCGAATGGCTGAATAACGAACAGATGTGATACTGTGCCTCATAAATGGCCACAGCCGTGGAGCTAATGTTGACAGCATGTAGGGATTTTCTTGAAAATTCACTGTCCGTGCAATATCATTAGTAGAAACAATCTCATTCAGGTCAAGTCCTTGATTTCCTTCCTGGGCTGAGAACATCCTAGAAATCATCTCTTCCTGAGAATATACCTCTGCTAGTAGATTCATCACACTGTAACATACGCAAAATTCTCTTTAGTACACTTGTCGTTAGCCAACTAAATTGATAAGTACATTCCATATAAATTGATAAGGCATCTCTGATAGTAGAAGCATCCCATATAAATGTGATTCTAACAATCCATATTCAAGCGATGAAATCAAAAGGCAGTCATTTTTCAACTGTGATGATTTTAGGTTTAGGGTTGGTACAATTTTATAACTTTATCCATCTTATTCCTCGTAGATGTTCAATACAAAACTCGAATTTTCATCAAAGAAAAGCTGAACTGACGAAATAAAAAGATTACCTGCTAGTGGATGGGCTCAAATCGTCCAGGTCAAGCAAGATATCCCACAGTAGCATCACAATAGAATGCAACATTTGTCCACTGAGTGAAACAATGGCGCGTGCAGTGGGAATTAAGGCATCAGCAGCAACTGCTCTTACATCATCATCTGGATCCTCAAGACCAGCTTTACAAGCAGGAAGGACACGACCAAGCAAATCAGGAAGCATTTCCTGTTTTAAACAACCATCATATCAGCACTATCTCAATTGACACAAAGCTACAAGAATCTAAACAAAAACATACTTGAACTATATATGTTTCATGCAGATAGTCAAGAAAAAGTATTATGATGTTTGTGGCCATGAGAAGAGTACCTGACGCACAGCAACCAAATATTTGATGCCCAAAAGACTGCCATGGCGAATCTCCCATTCTGGTCTACGCTGGAAGAATCAGCAGAAGAAATCAGCAGCATGAACCAATAAGATATAACAGAAATAACAAAATAAGAATTCAACAACTGGACCACGAAGCTTTACAATAATATTTAAAGAAAAGGTCAGACGTGATATTTACCTGCATTTTCAGCAAAACATTCAGTGTCTCATGAACTTGCAAAGGAGGCATGTACTTGAGAACCGCTCCTAAAGCCTGCGCACAAGTCTTAGAAGATTTTGGAAAACAATTCTAAGGGTATCAACCAGTATGAAAGAAGGCCAAAAGGAGCTAGAAGATACAGAAATACTCCTTCTGTATTCAGCTTCAAGCAAGCGCTCCTGCACGTATAACTTAGTTATAAAGACTACCAAAAGGTTGTATATGTTTATGTTACAAACTTGGGCCTAGTAATCTACTTAAAAGCATTTGGAAAGTCAAGAAGTAGATGAAAGGAGAGCAGCTTACCAATGTTCGAATAGCTGAATAACGAACAGATGTGATACTATGCCTCATAAATGGCCACAACCGTGGAGCTAATGTTGACAGCATGTAGGGGTTTTCTTGAAAATTCACTGTGCGTGCAATATCATTAGTAGAAACAATCTCATTCAGGTCAAGTCCTTGATTTCCTTCCTGGGCTGAGAACATCCTAGAAATCATCTCTTCCTGAGAATATACCTCTGCTAGTAGATTCATCACACTGTAACATACGAAAAATTTTCTTTAGACACTTGTCGATAGCCAACTAAATTGATAAGTGCATTCCATATAAATTGATAAGGCATCTCTGCTAGTACAAGCATCCGATATAAATGTGATTCTAACATTCCATATTCAAGCAATGAAATTAAAAGGCAATCATTTTTCAACTGCGGTGATTTTAGGTTTAGGGTTGGTACAGTTTAATAACTTTATCCATCTTATTCCACGTAGATGTTCAATACAAAACTCGAATTCTCATCAAAGAAAAGCTGAACTAACAAAATAAAAAGATTACCTGCTAGTGGATGGGCTCAAGTCGTCCAGGTCAAGCAAGATATCCCACAGTAGCATCACAATAGAATGCAACATTTGTCCACTGAGTGAGACAATGGCGCGTGCAGTGGGAATTAAGGCATCAGCAGCAACTGCTCTTACATCATCATCTGGATCCTCAAGACCAGCTTTACAAGCAGGAAGGACACGACCAAGCAAATCAGGAAGCATTTCCTGTTTTAAACAACCATCAGCACTATCTCAATTGACACAAAGCGACAATAATCTAAACAAGAACATACTTGAACTATATATGTTTCATGCAGATAGTCAAGAAAAAGTATTATGATGTTTGTGGCCATGAGAAGAGTACCTGACGCACAGCAACCAAATATTTGATGCCCAAAAGACTGCCATGGCGAATCTCCCATTCTGGTCTACGCTGGAAGAATCAGCAGAAGAAATCAGCAGCATGAACCAATAAGATATAACAGAAATAACAAAATAAGAATTCAACAATTGGACCACAAAGCTTTACAATAATATTTAAAGAAAAGGTCAGACGTGATATTTACCTGCATTTTCAGCAAAACATTCAGTGTCTCATGAACTTGCAAAGGAGGCATGTACTTGAGAACCGCTCCTAAAGCCTGCGCACAAGTTTCACGTACTGGAGCAACAACCTGATCAGACACATAGTCTCCAAAGCTGCAAATAATGGCAAATTAATCTCCTTGTGTAATTTGTGTTTCTTAAAAGATCTAAGTCAAATGAAATGATTATCAACAAATATGTACCGGTCTAGTGACAGCACACACAAGAAACGAATTCCACAATCCTGGAGAAGTTCTGAGTTTTTGACTGACGAATTCCTAGCCCTTTTAATCAAGTTAACAAGCTCACTATTTTGGGGAAGACCATCCAATATATCTACCTTCTCCACCAAATCTTTATTATCAAATGATTTGCTGCCTGTGATACGTCAGCAGCTTCAGTCGGTGGGTAACTGTCCATACTTGATTGAGGTTCAACTTTAACAGAGCTTACGACTATTTCACCATTTGTCTGTTCAACAGACATACTGTTCCCATTATCTGCAACCATTTTATTCATATCTAAGGTAGCATCATTAGTGGTGGAGACCAAGTCTTGCATCGGGTCAAATGATGCATCTTCAGACTTCTGCCTTTTAAGATTTGGCTCGCTTTCTTCTGTTTTCATTTGCATATTCAAATCAATTTCCCGTTCTCTCTTTACAGCAGTTCCCAATTTATCATCAGACTCGGTTTGTACTACGGCATCAGAGTTGTTGTCTGACATAACTACCCCCGCACAGCCACCTTGATGTGTCAAGATTTCCCTTAAAGCCATCACACTGCCATGCCGCACCTCCCAAACTGGAGACATTAGTTTAAAATTCCATACATTAGCAGGATACAGGATAGCAAATAACAAACAGTACATGAGTTTGGCAGCAGCTTACCAGGATCAAAGATATCAAGTATAAGTTGTTCAACAATATTATGGAAAGGCCAGGCTCCATCTTTTTCTTGCTCACTGCTGTCTTCATCAGGACTAGCATCCTGAAATAGCTGTGTGGATATTCGAAATGGAACGTTTAGAATTTGATTTAAATAATGAAAATAAAAACAGTAAATTTAAAATCCATTACCGAACTGGAAGGTGGTACATCTGGAGACATTCCTTTAGGAGAAATCAATTCTTTAGTGTTTGAGCCGTCAGGTTCTCCATCTTTAGACCAACCTTTGGTTTGGTCTTTTGAATTTATTTTGGCTTTGCGTTTCAAGAGATTCCGTTCACGAGCACTTGGCCTCCTTGGTCTGTATCCAGGCACCACGTCTACAACAAACTGCTGGACGTTACGTCCAGTACGTTGTAGGTAAAATGGAGGAGGTGCACCACTTCCAGTGTTATTTGTTTTATGCATCATAAGATCTTCATCTCTTATCATATCGTTTACATCCATGAACTGCTCACATCCATCCATCCCTGCATACATATAATCAGATGTAAGAAGTACGAACATAAACAAACAGAAAGAATAAAAATAAACTGATGTCGAATACTTTAGTTTTAACTGAACAACTGGTCGCACTAAAAAAAGGGCTACACGACTTGGCAAATACAAATGAAGGTAGGCAAAAAAAATTCATGACTTACCTAGCCGCCGTTTTAGATTTTGTTTTTGCTTGGCCCTTTCCTTTGGGTTATTGGAAAAATCACTTGCAAGCTCAAATTCCTGAAACATAATAACATCAAGACGGCATAAATCCACAAAATATGTATGAAACAGATGGGACACGCTACAGCAAGTTTAAGCTAGAAGTCTTAAAAAAAGTTTTACCTGTCCACCAGATGCCAAAAGAGCCCCAAATTCCAACACTTTAGTGAGTTCAAAGCTGTTCAATCGAAAAAAATAAGACAAGGTTTAATTGATAACTCAAATGGGAGTAGAACCAGTGTAGGTGAGGAAGCAAGAATGACCTCTGGAATGAAGTGCTTGCACTTATTTTGGGCTGAGACTTTGGATACAAAACCACATCCTCAACGGAACAATTTATGCAAGCCTCCTTCATCTTGGCCTCAACAAGATTACAGAGTTCCATCACGGATGAATGTTTAAAACACCCAGCAATTGCTCCAATGGCATGAGCAGCCGCAACCCTAGTATCCCAGTTTTTGCTACGAAGATACTGTGACACCTGAAACACGCAAGTAGTTGGCCAGATAAATAGCAATGCCATGACAACTGGCATTTACGCGTCCAAAGTTCTGAACTTGAACTAGATAGCAAAAAATGGAAACTGCTCTTTTACGATTCATAACGAATAGAATGAGTACGTCAATATACACACCTTATGTAGCAGAGAGCTCAAGTCCTGAGGATGTAACTTTGCAATCTCCCCAATCTGGCGAGCTGCCGTGAATCTTGTGGCTTGTGTCGAACCAGCTTAGACATGGTTAAGATATACAAGTAGCCAACACGAACATAAAAATTTACACATTTGTTGTAGCTGTGAATGTTTTGATTCACTATCCACGTTCATAAACTTGGGGTTCATTTGTGCTTTTTATTTCAACTCAGTACGAAACCCTCTTAACACTAGTTTACGGCATTTCTTCTGTACCATGAACTTATAATTAGAACATTATCTGGTTTCACCAACAATGCAATATAGGACAAAAGCATATGCCATGGCGTACAGTCTTAAATTTACTTTGTGAGCTCATACATAATCAAGATATTAAGTACTTTTTTCATGTGGTGTTCTTACATGAAATCGAGAAAACATGAAACTCAAGTTTCAGTTTTTATCCATGTCAAGCTACTCCTTCACATAGGTTCATTGTATATCCTGTAAGTTATCCCAAAATGCCCGGGACTTTATACTATAATCCAAGATAATACCTACTGTACTTATAATTTCAATTGGCATGCTAATAAGATAACTTAAACACTAAATTACCCAAAGAACAATTCAAAATGATGATGTGGCAAAAAATGGCCACATCAGCAAAAACTACTATTTTTGTCCATTTTTGTTATCATACTTCCATTTATGTCATGTTTTGGTATTCATACTTCCATTCGGTGTGCTAATTTGGTAATTCTTCTAGTTGCCACGTCATTATATAAAATGACTATGACAACAATAAAAATGCCACATCAGCAATTTGATCGGCTAAACCAAACCAGTCACCAGTACACTAAATTACCAAATTATCACACCAAACGAACGTAAATATCAAAACGGGGCAAAAGAATTATAATTACCAACATACCGATTCATTTCATATTTTCACAAAATAAACAAAATTACTAGTCTACCACATGTAGATAAAAATAATCATATAAATAAAGGATACTCTCCAATAAAGTTAGGAGCCGTTGAAGCCGAGAGGATTGTTGCGCCATAACTCTTATTAACTATATAAATTACAACATCAATCATTCTAATACTAATAAATCAATAATGCTAACAATAAACATACAACTTTTCACTGCTGAGCCAATTGATTTCATTCCTTTAAATACCTACAAAAACAAAAAAATTGCTCAATTCCCAGATTAAACAAATCGAACCCAACAATTAAACAATAACGAAAACACAAATAATAAAAGTAACAAGTTTTAATTGGCATTCAGTAACACTTAACAACATTTCTAAAGAGCAATACACACGCACTTTTGTTTACTTAGGTTAATAAGCTAAAAAACACTGACATTTAAAGTATTTATAAAGACTATACATTGAGATTACTAACTTATTAAACATGATATTTAGGTCACTCGAGTTATTAAAAGCTATACGTCAGATCACAAATTCACAACTTTTTTAAACACTGATCTAAATGTCGTTTTTTGTAAGTTTAGGCTTATTTTGATCTTATGTGTTTTCAGTTTTTTTTGGGAACTTATGGATCATACAAGTTTATTATGCAAAACGAGGGGGTGTTTATTTAAGCTTACATGTGGGCTTACGAGCTTATATGATTTTGGCTTTTATTTCATAAGCCCGAATTTTCCAGCTTATTTTGAGACTTATGGGATAATAATATAATATAAACTTATTATGAAATAATAAGCTTATATAAAGTCTCAAAATAAACCAGATATTTTGGGCTTATGAAATAAAAGCTGAAATCATATAAGCCTGTAAGCCCACATATAAGGTTAAACAAACACACCCTAAATTTCAAAATAAGCAAGAAAAAAATGGGTATATGAAATATAAGCCGAAAAATAAGGTTCAACAAAGACCCCCTAAGTGAGCCAAAAAGGCAAAGTTGAGTATAAAACGGCATTTCTAATTGTATTACTGTTCAGTTGATGTTATCACATAAACAAAATACAAAATTTAACCTCAATTCCCAGATCAAAGGTCTTTGTTTAACCTTACATAGCCGGCTTATGGCTTATTTGGTTTTCGCCTTATGTTTCATAAGCTCACTTTTTGTGGCTTATTTTAAAACTTTTCAGCTTATATAAGCTTATTATGACATGATAAGCTTATACAAGGTTCAAAATAAGCCACAAAAAGTGAGCTTATGAAACATAAGGCGAAAACCAAATAAGCCATAAGCCCGCTATATAAGCTTAAACAAAGACCCCCAAAGTAAGCAAAAAACGCATTTCTAATAGTATTACAATTCAGTTTATTTCATTCCTATAAGAAAAGTACAAAATTTAACCTCAATTGCCAAATCAAACAAAACAAAGCCAAACCATAAAATAAACAGCATTTCAGATTGCACGTAAGTCGTAACGCATCTTTGCGATAAAAAAAACATAAATTTAAACATTTTTATTAAAAAAAAACTAACCAACACCTAGCAACCCAATTCCAACACATCAACATGACGTAAGCAACAAAAAAATAAAAATTTACAGCATTTATGATTACATAACGATTTTTAGGGCTAAAAAAAGGAAATTACAAAAACCTAATCATAAAATTAACCATTTTTAACCAACATTACTGATTATATAACGGTAAAAAATAAAACTGAAAAACGGTTACCTTATTAGGGTTAGCTTTTTTATCTTCAGAATTCAATTGAGGAACGTGATAAAAATAATAATTTAATAGATAATTAGTGACGTCATCGATTTGTTTCTGTGTTTAGTGTGTGTGTTTTTAGTGTGTGTGTGAAGAAGGAGGAGGATGGATGGATGAAGGAATAAGGGTTTGGAGAATAGGAATTGATTTTGGGGAAGAAGATGATAGATAACTCAATGTATAGGGGGTTCTTTTTATAAACTCTTTTTTATTAAGTTAAACGACACCGTTTTTGATAATTTTGGTTGGTTTGGGAAAAAAAAAGTGTTTGAATAGACTTTTTTTCTTTTGACCATCAAAATTAAATAAAATTCTTGGAAACAAATTATGTTTTTAAGAAGGGTTTTGAGCATAATACAACGTGGACCGGACCGGACCGAACCGATAAAGTGACTTAAATTATACCAACTGGATAGGATTGAACGTATTTTGGTCTTGTTCGATCTGGTATGGTTTTACGCAAAACCCATCAACATGCTTTGTTGGATCAAACCGGACCAAACACATTTCGGTCTAGTCCTTGGTCTGGTGTTTTGGGCCAAATCGGTTTTCAGTCTGGTCCAGTTATGTTTAAAAATGGAACTATATGGTTTGAAAGTTTAAAGCAACACAAGTTGCTTGTGATGAAATCAAGATGCTTTTTTCGATCGGGCATGGTGGTGAGCGGTGAAGGAATATCAACAACTAAAACCAAATTTGATAACATGTTGAGCTAATCACAATTCAATATTGTTAAGGGTTGAGAGGCTTTCTAGGTTTAACATGCTACTATCGAAAATTTTGAAAGATGTATGGGGTTATCAGGAAGCCACTAACCAAATTATTGATTAAAGATAGCTTCACATGGAATGAAGAAGCAGCGAGGGCTTGGTCGTCTTGTTTAGATGCACACCAGGCCTTTTTCACAAGTTTTTAGTGGATTTATGGTCATTCTTGTGCGTCTCTGACTCATATATGATCTAACATGTTGCATATGTTACTTTTTGTTCTGTGCGCGATTGTTGCTCACATGTGCGAGCATTAACTGATTTACTTGATGACTAATGTTTATTCTTCTCCTTAAAGATGTAGTCACATGCTCATGAGATTAATCGCCCATGACTAAACTAACCTAATAGAAAGTCAAGATGTTTGAAAGCTTACCTAGTTATTAGTAGGGGTGATCACGGTCCAAAAACCGGACCGGACCGGCAAAGACCGGACCGGACCAAAGACCGAGTTAGGAAAAAACCATAGACCGAGACCGGACCGAATGTGGTCGGTCTGGTCTCGGTCCAGTCGGTCTTCGGTCGGTCCGGTCATTAGGCAAGATTTTGGCAAGTTTTTTCGGTTTTTTGGTCGGTCCGGACCAGACCGGACCGACCGGACCGAGGACCGAATTAATTAAAAATCCCAGACCGAGACCGGACCGTTGGTCCTTCGGTCGGTCTGGTCGTTTTTGTCGGTCGGTCCGGTCCAAACGGTTGGAATGCTCACCCTTAATTATTAGAGAAATGTTTAGAACCCTAGTTTAGGAGTTTTCACCCCAACCTTTGTTAGCCATTGGAAGCAAGCGTTAGACCATAGCTTGCGGCTTAAAAATGTAATAAGGTATCACAACTTGCTTCGCTCTTAAAGCTCTGCCCTTTACTAGAAATATAACCTGAGGATCCCCATAATCAGTATCATGTATTTGTAACCCCCGGGATAAATAAGTTCTATCCTTAGACTATGTACAACTATGAGATGTTAAAGAAATCACTAATCCTAGTAAAATACAGCTCTTTAGACATCGAGACATTCACATAATATTAAGTCGACTCACACTTTTATTAATAGTTTAGAATTAGAATGGATCAAATTGAATCAAAACTCGTTTATAATCTAGAAATCAAGACTCGTTTCTATAGTAACTTTTTATGTCTAAGCAATTTTGAATTAGACTTGAAAATTCTAAACCAACCCTGACGAAAAGCCAAATTATTCATATGACTGGGCCTACATAACTAGCCCCGTACGATCCAGCCTTGTCTTGGTAGCTTTTCCTTGTTTTGTCTATTCAGTCCGAACTCTTCACGACGCTAGAAACAACAAAGGCTTTTTTTATTTTATTTTTTTATTTTTTTTGCAAGTCATTGTTTATAACTTTATATCCCTCATGAAATTCTGAACCAAAATCTAAACCACAACCTTTTGTACTACTCGCATATGACTAAACAAAGTCACTTTGATAACAATCATATATAAAATTGTTTTGTGATTTATTATGTTTCGGGCCCTTAAAGCACAAATTTCACTCTACCAGCCAAAATCAGAAGTTTATCACATGATATTAAACAACTTACCAAAGTTTTTGCTCAGTTGATACTCACTTTCGAAAAACTTCAGGACCACTAGAGAGATTTTGTGGATAAAAGGTCACGGGTTCGAGTCTCGACTCGTGCTCACTCGAGTTGGTGCCCCACTGGCCATGAGAGTTGCCAGAGTTATTCCTTGTGGGCTAGACAATGGCTAGTGCCAAAAGGCACCTAAAGCCAAGGTGTTCCCACCAATTCATACTTATTGTGGATATCAAACGACTTATACCATATGCATCTTGCAACTTACCATAGTAACTCTTTACATTGTCATATATATCATATTTGGATTTATTAGATAATGGGAATTCTAGCATTTAGATCTATCAAAACAAAGAAAGATGAAACAAGAACATGTTTATACTACATTTAAGTGTACAAATATTGTATACATTGTAACATGCAACATTTCATCTTGTTACACAGTACTTAAGCTAGTATAGTGCTGTTAACTAGAGTTTTTGAGAGTTCATATAAGTTTGTTTAGTTGGGATTTTCGTACGACAACACAAGCTAGCGATAAGCAATCCCGAGTCTTTACTAAATAATATTGATCTTTATCGTGAAAGTTCTTGAAGATGTAAATCAATCAAAATGCTTGGATGAACTTTTGCTTATTATGAAACACTAAAGAAACAGATTTTCATTAACTTATAGCATATCAAAATGCAAAACATTATAGAAACTTTGCTATTCTGGACATAGAATGAAAACAAGATTAAATTGCGATGTTTGATATTTAGGCTACACAATAAGAGGGTAGCCTAATCCTCTTGAACATCTTCAAATTACCAAAAACAAAAAAAGATAGAAAAAGCTAAACATATCTGCAAACCATGTTAAAAATATTGGTTCAAAGCACAAACTCTAGTTATACTCTGAAGAGATAAATCTAAGTAGTTTATAACTTCTTAGACATTACTTTTCGGTATAGTTTAGCTTTTAAAGATCAAATTAAAAGAGATTTCAAACTTCAGTCTCCACGGCCAACCATGAATGAATCATAAACCCGTCACTTTTCGCCTTTTGAAGTGCACCAACACGACGAAGCTTGTGACCGCTTGTGCATAGTTGGAGTAGCTCATCCACGACAAACTCGATCTCCTCATCACCCTTTGTCATTAAATCGACACTTATTTTCTTAGCTTTGTCTCTTATGTTTTTGCCTAGCTTACTAGCCACCACTTCATCCACAACCTCGGCTACCTTAGACCCCATGAGCACGCCCTTGTGATCCCTTACGACCTCCTTCCCCATCCCAATCTCCACCACCAACCGAGCATTGACGGGTTGGTCAAGATGCATTGGCATTGCAATGATTGGTACGCCGAATTTCATAGCTTCCATTACTGAGCTCCAACCACAATGACTTACAAATCCACCAATATTTTTGTGTCCCAATATTTTGGCTTGTGGGGCCCACCCTTTGACCAATAAACCCCTATCTTTAACCCTTTCGACAAACCCTAATGGCAAAGCTTCTTTAATAGTCATATTTGTTTCTCCTTTAGGAAACCTTAAAACCCAAATGAAGTTCACATTGCTCATCTCCAAACCTAATGCTATTTGAGTCATATCGGCCTTAGAAAGAAAATACTCGCTCCCAAAAGAAACGAAAACGGTGGATCTAGTGGTTTTTGTATCAAGCCACTGGATCACACTGTTTTGTTCCGAGTCCACGTCAATAGAGTCGACCACAAGTGGACCGACCGGTACAACCCTTTGACTAGTTAGACTAGAAAGATAATCAGCATATTTACCTTCAATCTCCTTAAAGGATTTCACAAGCACAATATTTGTCGACTTTTTAACACCTTGCATGACACGATCTTTATCTTTACGCCCATTAGCCGAGCTTTCAAGAATCTCTTTCACATTCTTTTTCTCATACTTACGATAGTAAATCGAATCAAATGGAAAAGCAACATCTTGCTTCAAGTAAAGATGAAACATGTTAGAAGCCATGGTAGCACTAGTTGTGATAAACAACACAGAAGGGATCCCAAAGGCGCTAGCCGCCACTGGGGCCCATGATTGTATCATGTCATAAATCAACAAATCTGGCTTTAGGATTGCCAAGATTTCAGAAAACCGAGGTTTTCCAAGGTCAAAAGCTTTTTTGAGACTAGGCATAAGATGGGGAGGTAGGCCATTAGTGGTGTGAAGTTCTGAAGGAAGATCGGGTAATGGTTCTAGGTTAAGCTCTATGAAAGTGATCGACTCGTTCACTTGTGCTCGTTTGACAGAACCGAGATTAGCAGGAGTTGAACAAAGGTAGATGTTGAAGAGATTTGTGTTGATAAGCTTTTTGGCTAGTTCTAGGAAAGGTGAAACATGACCATGGCCTAACCATGGGAACATCAAAACATTTTGTTTTCTGCCATTGATGTTGTTCATCATCATGTTTGCGAAATCGAAAAGTTTGTGAATAAGATTTTTTTGGATCGATGTTGTGAATTTGTGTCGGTTAAGATTGTTGAAGGGATGGAGTATATATAGAGGATGTGCTAATTATGACAAGATTTAATAACGTAAAAGATTGCATGGAATTGAATCGTATTATTTCATGCATGGATTCACTAGGATCTTATATATGTTATTTTTATAAAATCAAACTTCTAAATAAACTTTTGTCTAAGATCATTAACGTATCTTTGGTTAAAAAGTTTGTTATAAATGAAATGTTCGTATGAGATATATTTATTTCTGTTAAATTTAACTTTTATGGTTTAAAGTAAAAAAAATGATATGTGATAGTGATATAATGATAAAAAAAAATATGAAAAGAATAATGATTTTTTTTTTCTTCACATAAGTTTGTGAAAAATTTCGAAGCAATAATTACGTGATTTTTTTCATTTGAAATTAGTAAACGGTAAAGAGTAAAAAACGAAACCCAAAAAATAAAACTGAAAATAAGTAAATGATTCGAATTTTAGCCACGAATAACTATAAAGGATAATTTCCATATTTAACCAGTCCGTGATTGACGTTATTATCCAAAACATTATAACAAGATTTACAAATGTTTAAGAAAAATAAAATATTCGATGTTATATTATTTTTTGTGACAGAAAATCTACAATAGTAATAAATTTCTTTGTCGCTAAGGTTTAATTACTTATGGAAAATATCATATTTTCCTAATTTTTATTGGGATTTGATGGAGTTTTTTTAGCAATTTTTTTAGGCAATGGCATAATTAAAGAGTACAAACTTAAGTCCCATTTTCATCGGAGATGTCTTTTTATCCTAAAATTTTGTATTCATTATTTCACATTATAATAGTTAAGAGAAGTGATGCACACTAAATTTATTGATTGATACACTCACAGTACAAGCAGATAAATCAAAATATGAGTTTGTACAACTAATTGAAGTATAAAAAAGAGTGTCCCAAAAAATATTAAAAGTGTGCAAGATATAATAATAACATAATGGCATGTTATTGGATTTTTTTTATCAATGACACCACAATGGCATGCCAAACTGCACTATGGTTGGTGTTATTTGTCCTATTCGGCCGGCAATTAATGAGCGATGTTGTTTTTTTTCCTTTTATATTTTGTTTTGTAAGTGAAATATTTTCGGTGATGTGTTATGTGACCTACATGTTTCTATAGCAGTTATAGCTAAAGAGGGTGTTTTAGTTATTGTGGTATTATTTGGTATGTGCTGAGGTGACACCCCAATAACATTTAATGGTGCAAACTACATGTGACTCTCTAAGCTCAAAACAAACATCATTGCGTACTTTCATATCCAACGCTTCATTCCATAGTCGTCGTACCAAACACACCCTAACGGGTCTGTGTGGTTGGATGGTATGAGATGTTAAAGGAATGAAATAGACGAGGTAATGAAATCCGCAAAGTAAATAAATTGGTTATTACCATTGCGTTATCATGTTTGGTTGTCGTTTTGGAATGGTATGATGGGATATGCAGTAAACAAACGAGAACACAAAATATAGTATCAGAAACCAACTTAAACAAGAAAACCAGAATCGATACACTACCGCTAACATAACTTGACCGAACCTTTCCACCAAGATTGCATCATTACATAGGTCAAGTGGTGCATAATAAATACCAAATAGACTAATGGTCAGCTATATCTTAGTTTTAAAGTTATTTTGTTATATCACAATTCAAAAAATGACATCTATGTCGCTATTCATCATCTTCACTGCTCTCGATCACAACCACATTTTTATTTTTTGTTCTCTTTGAAGTTCTGTTCACACTTGTTTCCGGTTCTTCTTCGTTTTCTGATGGATCATTACCATGTTGTTCTTCATCAGGTTCGTGCTTTCCAATAACTTCAAGAATTTTATCTCCGTATTTCTCAGTCTTCAATTTACCGATTAACTTCTCCAACTGCAAGCAACAGCAAATGTTTAATATACACCATGTGTAACGAAAGTCAGCTAGAGGTGGAACAATGGGTGAGTCAGGCGAGTTAAGTAACGGGTCAAAACAGGTATGGTTAAAAGGGTAATTTTTTACAGTTGAAACGGGTCAGGTCGGTGTGACCCAGAATTTTAAAATATATAAGTTAAAAGCTTTTGATCACCCGAGCTGAAACGCATAAGTCCATTTATGAATTAAACTTAGTTGTTCAATCCACACAAGGTTATAAAGGTGAAAACTTGAAACTCATTAATACATGAGTTTTGGATGGTACCTGTTCTGTTGTTTCTGGTTTCTGAGAGCATAACATCCCGATTTGCTGAGTAGACAAAATAGAATGAGGAAATATTCCTCCGTGCAAGGAGGAGAGTTCCTTCCTCAAATTATCAAGCTCAACTTCCAATCCTGAGTATCTGCTCCGTTTGGAGGATTTTGCAACGCTGGTGCTACTTTTATGCCCACTAGTAACCTCCAGCATTATATTCTTCTTCCCTGTGTGACAGAACAAATAATAATATGTTTATTTATTTGCCAAAGCCCAAAAGTACCTTTTGTTAGTGAAGCGGCTTACCATGCAAAACATGTTTCGCAAGTGGTCCAGTTGTGACATAAGCATTAGTGGCATAAGCTGTATGCGAAAATTCTTCTTTCTGCATGCAAAAAACAAATATAGCTGAAAGAATGACACAAATAAGAAATAGAGGATAACTGACTTAGAAAACAAACGAAACGAAATTTGAAATGATATAAAATTATGCAAAGGTGACTTAGTTCTTACCAACACTCTATCGAGAATAAGCTGAATCACAAGTTGCTCTAATTCGTCCTTCTTCAACTCAAAGCCTAAACCATAAGTCAATTTTCTTTTATCAGACACGTTTGTATTACTAGTTTCGTATGATGGCAGACCATATAACACAAAATGAAAAGGCTGACATGTCAGATTGGAAAAAATGAGGTTTTAAGATTTGAGGTTACTTACCTACTTTCTTGTTTTTAACCTTGAACTTTTCCACGAGTTGTAACATTGTCGCTCTCTGATCCATCTCTTGGATTTCTTGCAGCAACGATACAACTGCTTTTGCATGGCCTACAATTCATACCGAGTGTAAGTACCCATACCATACAAGAAACAAAACAGGTTGGGTAGCGGGTCAAAATTGTAATGATTTTATAACATAATTAGTTTATCAAATATGGTTTCAAAGTTGAATTAATTTTCAATAATAAACTATTGTTTAATGTCTTTGGTATAATGATTCCGAATTTTCAATTCCAGGATGCATACCAGTTGCATCAATTTCCTTAACGTCGCATGAAAAAGCACAGTTATCACACATCCCTGCAAGAATGTAAAGTACGATATGGCATCACTTACCCTGCTAAAAGAACGAATATTTCAATATCTGAAATAATACAAAATAGCAGCATAAGTTACCATTGCAGTCTTGCAGTGGCTCAGCAAAATGTTTGAAGAAAGCACCTCGACGGCATTCTTTTTTGGACTGCACTTAAAATGATATCAAATAGGTTTTAACATATCAGTTCAAAGTTATTTTCCTTTGTAATCGTTAAGATACATATATAAGTTTTAATCCACACCTGACAATACCGGACCATGTCATAAAGATTTTGCAACCCCGAATTCTCATAGAAGACCATGGAGCTCTGTAAAGAGAGAGTAATAGCAAGTTATTCCATGAGTGAACCGATATATGAAAGAAATGACATCCGACCATTCACAAAATTATCATTTTGACTCGTTGCCCAACCTGCCTGACCCACCCATGTCTCTATTACCTGTCTAGGAACATCAGCAGGTCTAAAGTACAGCAGACATTCAGAAGGAAGCCCGTCACGTCCTGCTCGACCGCTTTCCTGAAAATATTAAACAAGTTACAATCAAGAAAATTAAATGCTACACATAAGCTTTTATGGGAGAGTGCAAACCTGGTAGTAAGTCTCCATTGATTTACCTAGGCTGTGATGTATGACAAACCTGACTATAACAGAATAGCGCGTAAGACATGAAAAAATCATAAATGTTACAAAATAAAAGACGAAGGACCATTTTATAAGATGATCATTTGCAAGAAATACCAATGTACTTTTTCATTTATCCCGTTATAGTTATTGTACTTTTTTGTACATCTAAGTCACAAAAACCATCTTTTAATGACTCGGATAGTCGGATGTACAATGAAAAGTACAATGACTAAAACGGAACAGATAAACAAATATCTTGGCATTTTATGCAAATTCATGAGGTAAAATCTGACAAAATACTAGGTAGTGATTAAGTACTAACCATCTGGCTTATTAATTCCCATACCAAAAGCCACCTGTCACAAAAGCAAAGCTACATTAATTAACTCAAATTATGCCGAAAGTTAATGGGAATAGTCAAAAAACGTACCGTCCCAACAATGACCTGCAACTTGCTATTGCTCCACCTGTCACAAAATCATAATTTTTTTATTTATTAAATGCAACAAATTACTTTCGGCATTGTTTCTGTTGAGCATTAATAAAAATAAAAATAAAAATCTATAATAAACATATAAAACAACCATGATTACCGCATATGAACTCTTTCACGGGCATTTACATCCATATCTGCGTGATAATGGTCAGCTGAAACCCCTCTCTCACGCAATTCCTTTGCAACCTATAGTCCTTAACATCACATGCAACAAAGTGCCGTCAAACAAATGAACGATAATAATAACAGGATGGTGACAACAAACTTGGTAAAAAGACTTGAGCTCAACACATACCTGCTCACACTCCTTTCGAGAGAAGCAATAAACAATTCCGGATTCGTTGTTTGTATATGAACCTTGTATGAAGTCAGCAATGTCATTGATGACTGTCTTTCCGACTGATGATTTATCCCGAACCTGCCACGTACGCAATACAGTTCTCGCTCACATAATAGGTAGTAGATCACAAGAAGCTAGTGGTGGCGATTTGGGTTGGGGAATAAGTTAAAATGGGTAACTTTTGTTAGGGGTCGCAACGAGCTGGGTCAACCCGAAACATATCAGCCAAAAGCTTGTTTTTTTAATCGAATCCTGTCTTTTGAATAAAATGATTTAGAAGGTCTAGTAACCAGTCAAAACATGTCATTTTTGCTGCCTTTTGACCCGTTACCTTTTAAGCTAATTTTTCTATCTTACCCGTTTACCCGAATCCATGCACTTCATTATCAGAAAAAATTTCATATTTTACCCCCGGTTGGAATAAAAAACATAATCCAAATTGGCTCATTTAGGTAAATGGGTCTTAACAGCCACCTCTACTGAAAACCATAATAGCTCCTTTACCATATAAAAGAGATTCGGTCTGTTCACGGTGCTAACAAACTTTACACATTTTGGAATCTTTAGCATCTCCATTAAATCTAACTGAACCTTCTTCGTAGCTGTTGCCTGAAAATAAATATATTAACCTAAAATTACACATGGAAAAGAACGTATTCAAAAAGAGATGGATGCGAAAAAATACATACAGTCAAAGCAATAACAGGAACATTTGGAAATTGAGTCTTCAATATTCCAAGATTCTTATAATCTGGACGAAAGTCATGGCCCCACTGACTACAACAATGTGCTTCCTGAAAATCACCCCATAATACATTTCTTTGCAAGTCAACAACGGTCAAAGTAGGAACTATAAGCAACAATTAAAAAGTCACTAAACTTTCATCACGTCTAACGATTTAAGCACTAAACTTTTTTTCGCACTGGTTTGTTCCGTTAACTTTTTTCTGTTAGATTTATGCGAGCAACTTTCATCGTTTAATTAATGATGTCACTTGACTGTTTTTGGTCATGGTGTCTCACAAAAATTGCAAAAATAATCAAAATAAAAGTTACCAGATTAAAACATGCGAAAAAAGGATTAAACTGTCAAAAAGTTTAGCTTTTAGTGTTACCAGTATTTACCTAAAACAAAAATAATAAACTTACGTCAATTGAAATCAATGACAGACGACCAGCATGGTGGCATTTTTCAAGTTTTGACACGAATCTTTTGCTTTTAGAAACCTTTTCAGGTGTAACGTACAATACTCTAAGGTCCCCATCACCCTTTTCAAGAGCCTTGTAGATATATTTTTCGTCTTCCTTGTTAGTTGTTGAGGTTAGCATAGACGCCGGGATCCCTAAAGCAGTCAACCCCATGACCTGAAATAGATACCTTATCAGGTGCGGTTCAAAAACTCTATGCTATATCATGTAATTACTACTTAGCCTTGCAAAATATAAACAGGGTCGGTGGCAAAAAGTGTGAGTTGGGCAGCTGGTCAACCATGTCATTTTGCAACAAAAATGCATTTTGGGCGTATAGCAATGGTCGAAATTACCACATCTAATTAACAAAACAAAGCACCTGATCCTGAATAAGAGAAAGCAACGGACTAATGACAAGAGCAATTCCATCCCGTAAAAGAGCAGGAAGTTGGTAGCATAGACTCTTCCCTCCACCAGCAGCCATGATCACAAGCACGTCTCTTCCGCTCATGACCGCGTTAATGATCTGTTAAGCAACTATCAATCAGCCAACAAAATGCATCTAATATGTGGCTTTTCCAATACAATGATACATAACAAGTCTTTGTACTTTATTTTATAAATATGAGTCATTAAAAGATGGCTTTGTGTCCCATCTGAGTCCTTTTGTAGTAAAAAAAACCCTTGAACCCGGGTTTCTAAAATGATAACTTTTATTTTAAAAAAAAAAAAAAAAAAAAAAAAAGTATGGAATATAGGTTACTTTATGACCCAAATGGGACACATAGCAATCAGATTTACAAAACATAAGTACAATAGCTAAAGACTGAAAAGTATTTTCGTGTTTAATGCAAATAACCCTAAACATTAATATTGTGTATGGTTAATTAATGTATCAAATAATCAGTCACCAACCTCTCGTTGGTTTGCACGATAACTAGGAATGCCGAAAATATTGAATCTAATATCATCGGCTTCATTATCCCATTCAAAAGACCCTGACCAGTTCTCTGCTTGAGGAGCTGCATTGTCTTGTTCAGATTTTTCTAAATCCTGATAACTTTCCAACACTGCCTTAAGTTCCGACTGTCTTTCATAGAGCTTCTCTTGTTTATCAAGTAACCTCTTTATTTCATCTGTAAAACAGAAGTATGTGTTGCATTTATACATAGCGAGAAAATAATTTGATACAGCTTTAGCCCATTTGAAGTTCAAAAAATACCAGAGCTTTATACAAGAGTTTGTAAACTGAACAGTTACAACTGCGTAATAATAGTATCTGTTACAGTAATAATGCAGTTTGCAGTTGTTTTCTTTTGGATTATGTTCAAAAGAGTGTGCATAAGGAATATAAGGGGTGTTTGGGATTACATTGAGAAATAGATTATCTTAGATTATTGCGTTTCCAGATGTCAGCTAATCAATTTCTGAGTGTTCGAATGCAACAATCTAATGTGTATTCTTTGGTTCCAAGGTGAGGTTATCAGTTTGGGGGGTGTTTGGGATTGCCTATTTTAAGTACTTATTTTCTTATTGTGCAGTTTTGAGTATTATGATGGTACCTATTGTATACTTATTTCCAACGTAGACAAGCACTATCGAGAACCAATCCCGAACCCCTTATTAGAGATTATCCGGGATTGTTTATTAAAACTGCTTATTTAGTTTGAAGATAATCATATACGCATTTCCTAACAAGCAACTCCCTGATATGAACCGACCAATTATCGTGACATATTGTCCGTTTTGGTACCTCTGCCTCACGGTTTTTCTCTAGATACAATGCCCATACAGTATACAAAAACACGTCTTGCAATTTAACGCCAAGTTCATGGGCAATGTGGGACAAGGAATACTGAACACATATCACTCCCAACATGCCAATTCAAAAGTTCTTATTTTGCTCTTCATTTACTAGATAAGCAGTTAGGACAAAACACTAAATGGGTGTTTGTTTAAGCTTATTTATGCGCATATGAGCTAATATGATTTCGGCTTATATTTCATAAGCTCGAATTTTCCAGAACTTTGAGATTTATGGGTTTATATAAGTCTCAAAATAAGCCAGAAAATTTGGGCTTATGAAAAATAAGCCGAAATCAAATAAGCTAATAAGCCCACAAATAAGCTTACACAAACACCCATTTAAGATTTTATCAATTTCACTAAAAATTTCCAAATGGGTCATCAAAAATCACAAAAAAGCACACAACTTTATAACATATAAACATTTCTTGATCATATAAAAACACATGCCAAAAAAAAAATTATAAAGAAAACAAGAACCTTGAACATCTTGAAGCTCAAACTCAACATTAAGAAGCTCTTGCATAACATCCTCTGTTCCACCCATTTTCGGATCTTTTTTACCCGCCCCGTTTTGCCTCTGCAATTTGCAAGTAAAACCCTTCTTGATTTTGGTTGGCCCGTTTGGTGGGAACGTGACCCGGGTGTCGGGTCGGGTTGACCCGGTGGATCTTGCACTTCAAAGGGTCAAGAAATGAAGAATTAATAGGGCTCGGTATTGGGTCAAAACCGATCCGAACCGAAAACCAGTTTTGTAGAAAACATAAACCGAGAACTGAACTGAAGTGACTTGATTCATTTTGGTTTTATGTCTGTCTGTCTGTTCAGTTCGGTTAGGTTTAGGTGTATTTTTCGAGCCAAAACTGAAACCGATAATAATAAATATATAGAACCGAAAACTAAACCGATTATGGTCAGTTCGGTTTCATTTGGACCAGTTTGGCTTGGTTTTGCGGTTCAGTTCGGTTTTTGAACCGCTTTGCTCTGCCTTATGAAGAAATGTTTGTTTCGAGAGTAAGAAAATAAGAGAGTTTTCTATGTTTTGTTAAATTTGATGATTTAATAAATTGATTTAACTAATTGGTTTCACAACTAACATATGAGAGATAAACAACGTAAGATTATAATTAAAGGGGCATGAGGATAATGTAGGGGTGAGCATCGGGACGAATCCCGACCCGTCCCGACTAATCCCGATACCGACAACGGGGAAAAATCCAAACTGACTCCCGACCCGATAATGGTCCCGACTCGTCCCGAATCCCGATAATGGTCCCGAATCGTCCCGAATCTCGATTTTGGTTGTGTTTTCTCGGGACCGTCCCGACTCCCGACCCGACCCGAATCCCGATTACCAGGAAAACGTAAACCGAATCCGACCCGATTACAGTCGGATCGGTATCGGGAAGAGAGTCGGGTGTCAGGATAGGGACGGGAGTCGGGTGTCGGTAGGGATTGCTCACCCCTAGGATAATGTGTCAAGTGAAAATCTTTACTTTTTTGTTACATGTCATCTATCATTGAGCTACCCTTTATAACAACATGATACTTATAGTAGTTTAGATTAGCTTATTGTATAAAAATTATGTCACATGGTATAGAAATAGTATAGAAAGTGTTTGGGAGTTGGATCTTGCACTTAAAGAGTCTTGAAGTTGTTTGTGGTTCAAGAAATGTTTGTTACAATACTAAAACATCTAAGAGTTTTTAAATATTAAATTTAACGATTTACTAAACTAATCTAAGTGAACTGATCTCATGACTGATATTCAAGTGATAAACGGCGTAACACTATGATTATGATTAAAGAGATATGAGGATAAGACGTGAAATGAAAACCTTCATTTTATGTTGCATGTTCTTTATTATTGAGCTACCATCGCTAGTAGTGGTTTAAGTTAGCTTATTGTATGAAAAAAGTATGTCCCGTGTTAGGAGGTTTAAGAAATGTGTGGATTATCTTATTTAGACGGTTCATTGAGTTATTCAAATTTAACATTTTTGCTCTTTACTAGATATACGAGAGCTTATCAACTTGGTATTGTGAACTTAAACAGGTTGAGTATTTTAATATTTAAACTTGTTGAGTATCTTAATATTTGTTTGCTTCTTTATGTATATAAGCAACGAGGAGAAAGGGTTTACACATACTCAGATGGTCAATCTTTGAGAACTTATGATACAAACCTATCTCATACTAAGTTCGTATAAGTTCATAAGTTTAAATGTAGAACTCGCTCAAAAAGCTTGCTCGTAAGAGGAGGGGACACTAAGATTTATAAACCACCAATCAATCTCATACTTGGCTAATGTAGGATCATAACAATACCCCACACTTTGAAGAACCAACGTCTTCATATCGGTTCATAAGTCCAAGTGTAGAACTCACTCAACTAGCTAGCTCGTAAGATGAGAAGACACGTAGACTTATAAACCACTAATCAATTTTGATGTGGGATCATAACAATACCACATACTTTGAAGAACCAACGTCCTCGTTGGTCACGACTATGTTGATCATGGTTGGCACCCCTCTTTGGATCCAAGCCACCACTCCAAGCTCGTTTTGTCACGGCTATGTTAGTCACAACACCTTTTTTCAGATCCAAACCACCACTCCATAGGCCACTATTCCGAGTGTTGGAACCTCGAAAGGTAGGGCTAGCTCCGATACCAAATGATACAAACCTATCTCATCTAGGCTCGTATTGGTTCATAAGTTCAAATGTAGAACTTACTTAAAAGCTAGCTCATAAGAGGAATGGACACTTAAACTTATAAACTACCAACTAATCTCATACTTGGCCGTCTTGGCCAATGTGAGATCATAACAACTTATGTTTACTCTCGAAAGAAAGCTCTAAGCCTTTTGCTATTCTCTTCCCAACCCCGGCTAACTTTTTTCTTAAATGATATTTTGATTTGAGTATGACATGTATCTATTTTGTTACTAGCTATCCCATATTGAACAGAGAGACGAAATTTGTCTAGTTAATATGCAATTGCATATGTGGCACATATGTGTTGAGATTGCTATTATGTTGTTTTCTATGATGCGAAAGTTACTTAATTAAACATGTTATTTAAGCGATTTTATGTTATAGGCAATAACTTACGGGGATAGCTTAGCTACAATTTTTGTAGCCAATTGGCTACAATCCTTTATCAAAATGCATAAGAAATTAAATCAGTGACCTATAAAAGGACTTAGGGACCCACAAATGCAATTGTAGATAATATATTCCCATAACTTATATAAGCTCTTAATTTTTTGTGTATACAAGTTTGATACTATAACTTATAGAAGCCTTGTTATCAATATAATTATGATACCATAGTAAATTTTTTGTGAATGCAATTGTGATAAATAAATTATGTAAGTCATTAACTTGTTGTCAATATAATTTTGATACCATAGTAAATAGCATTTGTGAATGTAACTAGAAGAAGTGTAGTTATGATACGCGTTTTGCCGGACTTTTATTTTTCGTTTATATAAACTAGCTGAATGCCTGCACTATGTTGCGGCAAAAATGAGGAGATTTTTTCTTGCCAAATAGAAGAAAATACCAAAGAGGTATTGTAGTTGTTGTACATACTAGCCGAATGCCTGCACTATGGTGCGAATATGTTACGGCAAAAATGAGGAGATTTTTTCTTGCCAAATAGGTGAAAATTTAAATGAAAATATATTTAATTTCATGTACCATTAAGAATGTGAGCGGACCCACAAATAAAGAGTCTGGTTTAGAGGGTTCCCAATCCTTTTTGCAAGTTCTTACCATATGGACCACATATTCGCACCAATCGTATTCTTTGCTCACAAAATTTGGTGGAAGTGTTATTAGGATTTCTCGATTGATCTTGTTATTTTCTTGGCAATAATCATAAGTNCCAAGTTTCAGCCTTCGTTGGGAATACGACCCAAGGAACGTACTTGCCCGTGCTTACTTCGGAAACGATCACGTCTATTATATTATATATATATAGCACGCATCAGTCGCCATCAAGATAAGAAAATCAACTTGAAACATCCGATTAGCTGTTGTGGTTTCTATAATTCTGATCGAAATATTTGACAGCTCCAACGACTCTTTACTATAACTCTTCCATTGTTTAGCAAGCTCAGTGTTGTAATTCGACACCCTACGACGCAGAATTTGCCTATTCCCTAGTGGGAAACCAAGTACCTCATGAACCACCATGCGGTCAATTGGGATCTTCCCTTTCGGTGTGTCAAGCACCACCTCGTCTGTGTCGAGCAGGCCAACAACATACCGGGCAAAAGCTGCATGTATAGTCTTGAGAGTGAGTTTCGGCACAAGCCCAGATTCATAAAACGGGTCAAAAGATAACTAGTGTCATGGCAAAAAGTGATGTTCTTGAGGGCTGCATCCGAAAGCTCGAACCTCATTCAGGCCACTATCCACTCTATTCTAATTAGATTAGATAGGTCAAAAGATAATAAAGGTATGGCTAGATGCAGATCTGTGTGACCCCGAATTTGTTTAATCAGCCAAATAATGTTCTCAGTTGGGCCAGACAGGTATGGTAGATTGTATGCGTGTTGGTGACAACCGAAAAACGGTTAGTTTAGTTTGATTAAGTTTTTCCCAATAGTTGTTTGCTCACTATGTTCGTATGCTATTCTCAATAGCTGTTTGCTCACTATTATGTTATTCAGTAGTCTTAAAACATGGATGTTGAAAATGCGGATGTCAACGTTGGGTTTGGTACGCCTCTTTTAACAAGGTCCAGACCAAAAATGTTAACCGAGGCAATTCCCGGTATGTTGTTGGCCTGCTGGACACAGACGAGATGGTTCTTGACACACCGAAAAGGAAGATCCCAATTGACCGCATGGCGGTTCATGAGGTACTTGGTTTCCCACTAGGGAATAGGCAGATTCTGTGTCGTAGGGTGTCGAATTACAACACTGAGCTTGCTAAAACAATGGAAGAGTTATAGTAAAGAGTCGTTGGAGCTATCAGATATTTCGATCAGAATTATAGAAACCACAAGAAGTAATTGAATGTTTCAATTTGATTTTCTCATCTTAATGGCGACACTTATGATTATTGCCAAGAAAAATAACAAGATCAACTGGGAAATCCTAATTACACTTCCACCAAACTTTGTGAGCAAATGATACGATTGGTGCGAATATGTGGTCCATGCGGTAAGACCTTGCAAGAGATATTAGGAACCCTCTAAACCAGACTCTTTATTTGTGGGACCGCTCACATTTTTAATGGTAC
>LBNU01020009.1:2946-36275 GCA_014162995.1 Artemisia annua | reverse complement strand
ATTAAGGTTTGTATATATGTTTCAAATTTGCGTAATATTTTCTTCATTTATTATAGTGTTTTCGGGTGCTCAAGCCCTTAACTTTATTCTTCTTATGGTAAAGACGAAGCTCTTTTTTTTTGGGCAATGAAGCCACACGATGAACTACCTGTCAAAGGTAACTATTTTCGTGCATAAACTTGAACGAGAGGTAAAATAATGCATATTGTTACTTTGAAATAAGGTTTAGGAAGAGAAAATGGTGAAACATTTGGTCCATTTGATTCTATATTTTTGGCCTTTTTGTTTTTTACATTTTGGTGAGCCTTAACTTTGTCTTTGCTTAAATACATCACATAATACATTCTTTAATTACTTATTTGTCAGTTGATTGATTGATTCTGTTTTGGACCATCACACTTTTGTAACATGGACTTTATTTTAAGGGTTAATGAATGATAGTGCGTATTCAGCAACTTATTCAAGAAAGTTGTATGCTTTTATTTTAAGGGTTAATGAATTATATTGGTTTAGGGTTTAGGGTAGGGGCAATTGCATATATACCCACTAAAACTTGCATATTTGCATATATACCCAAAGCATGCTAAAATTGCATTGTACATCATGCATTAAAAACTTGTATTACGGGGAAATATGCAAATATTCAAGTTTTAATAGGTATATATGCAATTCCCCTTGGGTATTCAGCAACTTCTTCAAGAAAGGTGTTTTTTTTTGTTTAATATGGAGGTGCCAATTTTGATCCATTTATGTATGTATAAGTGTATTTTTGTTACGACAAGAGTTACTTTAGTAAGTTAACATTGCTATCTACATTCGATTTCTATCATATATGTTGTTATTGTTGTAGTAGACAAATAGAATTTTGTTTAACTTGAGTTTTTAGATGTTTGTTTCTTTTTCAGGTTGATGATTGGGTTGATTGAGAGCCTTAAACATATCTGCGGATATAAAGGTTATTTATTACCTACTCTATTTTTGGAAAATGTATTTCACCGAAATCCTTTACATTATTTTGTCGAAGTTGTACAGAGTCGAGTCATAAAGAGCACAACTACCTTACTGATGATTGTGTGCATTTTGTGATGTTTTAGTGTATACACGCGAAGTATGTTTATGCCGTATTTTATGGCTCAATGCCTCATAGAGAGTTTCGCCTTGATGTTGTTGGAACATCAAGATGTCGCTCCTAAGTTTGCTAGTTCTCCCCGGTGGGAAAAATTGGGCAAGGAAGAGAGTGGTTAGGTCGTCCAAAGTGGTGATGGATCCTGCGGGTAAGCGCTCAAGCCATTGACTAGCTTGGTCACGTAGAGAGAATTGGAATAGGCGTAGTTGGGTGGTCTCTCGGGTGTCAACACTAAGGTCTATGGAATCTACAATTTTGAGGAAATCCTTAAGGTGTTGATTTGGGTCTTCGGAACGAAGCCCATGGAATGCGCATCCGCTTTGCACCAACCGGATGGTGTCGGATCTCAAGGGTGTCACATTGGCTCCTTGGTTGAGCTCAATGGTGTTTCGATAGCCTTGGTGGCTAGGTCGGGAGTACTCTCCTAAGGTGCGGGCTCTAGGAGGTGGGTTTAGTTGAATTGGGTTGTTGGGATCTAGGATATTACCACCTTCCATGATGGCAGATGGTAATGGTTACGAACACAAGCACGAAGAATGAGATAGACTAAAGGGAATCCTAGAAAAATAAAATAAAATCTCACTAGAAAGGAGTCTAGTGAGTAGACCTAATTAAGAATAAAAAGTAACCTAAACAATAACTATTCCCCGGCAGCGGCGCCAAAAACTTAATGCGCGTGGAATGCAACACGCACTACGTTTTACCTCTCGAGGGATCTCGAGAAGCTTGCAATCCCCACCAGGCAGTGTACCTGACCGATTTAGTATAGTGTAGTGGCAAGTACCGGGGGATTGATCGTTCTCTCGCAGGGAATAGTGTTCGTTAGGCTAAAGGCTACTCTAATCTAGGTCTAAGGGTGGAGGAAGATTCTTTTTGTATTTTTATATTTTTATGAAAGCAGGTAAAATCTCTGGTTTAGGAGGAGAGGGCGGAATTAGTTGCTAGTCAACTAACCCAAGTTATCTACTTTTAATCTACTTATATTTTTGTATTTTTTTGGTTTTGAGAAAATCAGTGGTGGAGAGTAGTGTTTACTTAGATTTCATTACTCCCTAACTATCTTTTACCATGTAATTAGTATGTTGAGTTTGCGTGGATGACGGGTGTATTCCTAACAAGTCGTAGGGAGTGCGTTCAATTCCCTAACTCTATAAGTTCCTACCTCACTCTATGACGATACGTCAAGCATCCTATCATGAGCTCACCGATAGCAACCTATGCATGAAATACTACCTTAAAATCGATAACGCACATACGATTCACGTTTCTAAAGACGTTCAAGCTTGTTACCGTATAGGAGATTAGCCAGTTTTCTCTAGTCTAACGTAGATGAAACATTCACCCAAATACAATCACAACATACACATCACATGATAATCAATAGTTAGGTTTCATTAGATCTAAGCAAACACAAAGTAAATTAGCCTAGCATGTTGAAAGAAAGACAAGCACAAGCATATATCACACAACACATAGACATATTGTATGAATAAAGACTTATCTTGGATTAAACATGCAAGTTAGAGGGGTTAGGATACCCTCTAAGGTCTGTAATACACGTACTAGGGTTTAACCCTAAAGTTCTCCACTCCAAAATTCGACTAAAGTTCCACTTGGTTATATAAAATAAAGAAAAATCGTTCTATATATATAGAAAACGCGGGCTGACGGCGTCAGCCCAATAGGTGACGTCGTCAGCTCGGCGATTAGGGTTTCCTGATGGCCTTCCTTGACGTGGTCATAATTGCTGGTTCCAGATCTGACGGCCTTGGTTGACGGCGTCACCAAATTGCACTACAAACTCTCTGGCCCGTCATGAGTCTTTTTCCAATCCTTGACTTCACTTACTCCTGACGTCGTCACTTTGTAGAGTGTGACGGCGTCACCTTCTGTGATCTTTAAGGTCTTTTGAGATTTTGTTGTTTTCCGCACTTTTTCACTCCGAAAACGCCCGAAAATGCTTCTTTTGCGATTTTCCCTTCAAAAGTACCTAAAATGAGAAAAGAAACGACTTTGGGTGAAATCCAAACCAAAAACATACGAATTAGGACTCAAACCGACCCCTAAAAACGTAACATTTTTCGTCTCATCAGTAGTCATAAGGGTTGTTTTCGGAAGTGTTACAAAGTTCGTGGGTTTTGCTTGTAGTCAATACAGAATTTGTTCCTTCAAATCAATTTTTGAAGTTTAATACTGCTGGGCCCCTCGTAGGGTTGTCAAGATATTTGCGTGCGCACGCCCAAGATCTTCCCTGAATATATTCAGATGATTTGGTAATCTTGATAATCACAAACAACGAGAAACAGAATGGTTAATTAAGGAATGACTTTGATCCGTATCCTTATTAACGTGGTATTAGAAACAAAAGGATAATAATAATGAGAAATCATTAAAAGGTTTTTCAGGAGCCTTACTCTATTCGTACTAAGAGACATCGGCGTGTTGCAAGACGCTAACCGAATGTGATCACACTATTAAGATATGTCCAAGTGGGAGCTATTAGTTTTATGAACATAAATTAATAGTGTGTGTTAGGATCGAACTTGAGATCACGGGATTGCACACTTTACGTATGAAGAGTAAATGAATAATTATTTATAAATGTTATGTATAATTATTAATAAACACAATATGAGTAACGACTGTTAGTATTTAACGGAATTGACTAACGACCGTTAGACAAAAATAAGGAAACTATATTGTGTGAGTTATTGGAAAGTCAAGAAGGGTTCGGAATCCCTTTGGGGACTCCTATTGGACCGGCCACACAAAGGAGAGCACCTCCTTTGTGCCTTGGACTCCAAGTAATCTCACACTATATATACAAACCTAAGGTTAATTGTTTTCTTATCTCTTGTACATATTAACTTGGTATTTTCTTTCTTTTCTTCTATCAAAATTCGACCAAACAATCCCTAACTTTAGGGATTTGATTTTTTCTTTGTGTTTTCAATTTAATTGCATAAACTTTTACATGAAGCAGTATGTGTGTACAAGAACGTGAATCAAACACACTATTGTTTGATTCTTGGATTGAATTACAAAAAGGTAATGGGTAATTCTTATAATCCATATAAACCCTAATTAGGGTTCTTGAATTGAAGATTTGCTCTAATTGATTCTTGTTCGGGCTAGAATCAAAAGGTACGTTTACTTTTAATGTTTGGTTAATTAATTATGCATTATATGATCCTAATTGCTTCCGCTATGCTTACTTGATGCTTTTATTTGTATATGTATGACATGAGTATATAATTCCAACACATATATATGTGAAACTGCTAAATAGGAAATCCTAGCAAGTTGCTAGACAAAAAAACAGAGCATAACCAGAGCCATTACCAGCGCCTGGATTAGTCATTTAGTTAAGTATCACTAGTGGGACTGCAATCAAGCTTATACTGCACCTGCACTAGACTTCCCACTAGTGTTTAAAGAGCCATTCAAACCATGACCCTTAGGACTCTTACTATGAAGATATCGTGAGATATGATATGAAATTAGAGTAAAATTTTAAAATGTTATTGTCCTGCTCCGGCGGGAATGGGCTATTGTTGTTCTCATATTAGGATGTTACTGTAATTGGTAAGAAATAGATTGGGAGGAGTTGCATCTACTCTGCATAAAGTTTTTCTTATCGTCAATCATGTGTTTCCCTTTGTCGTTATTTCATAGTCCATGATGAGTAAGAACCATTTATTCATTTATTGTATTTGTATCCTCATTAAGGTCATAACTTCTTGTATATATTTTTGTGGGCGTAGAACAAGTCAAAATGTTATGAGGAAAGGAAAGAACACGGACCCATGGATGTTCTGATCCCAAAAGAAAATAAGTCAAACCTTTAAGCTTAGTTTTTAACTTTTGTTCATCTTATGTGGGTATTGTACTGATATGAAAATTTTTGGGTACATTATGGACTTATGGAACAAGATATGAGAGTTTTTGGTAGAGCTGGCAATTTCCTATATGCAGTTAGTGGATGAAATCATGAAATCTTCCTATATGAACCTTGTAGCTTAGCTTTTAACTTTTGTTCTTCCTATTGTGGCCTTGTGGGTATTGCACTGATATGAGAGTTTTTGGTAGAGCTGGCAATTTCTGCCCATTTGCATGAAAATGGGTCATATGGGCAAATCTTCTGTGTAACTTTGGTCTCTCTGGGTTATATAGTAAATCTTAATGGGCTTGAGTGGGCATAACTAAAATCACCTATCATAATTATGGACCATCTGGGCAGTAACAAAATGGACGGACTGGACTGACAGTGAGTATCTCCGATGACTGAAGAAAGGGAAGGAATTGGTTTTCATAGTTAATTATAGTAGTTGATATCTTGATGACACATAGTTTGCTATTCATTTTAAATTAATGTGTTGGCGCCTCTGTTGCTCCTTTTTTCCTAACTCACCAAAGGTGAACCGGTCACCTTTCGCATTTATTTTTTGCTGTCTAAGATGTGAGGTGGTGTTGTTGTTGTGGGTGTTCAAGCGTGAGGTGTAGTTCACCAGTGAGAAGTAGCTACCACTACTTCGGTCTAAAAGCGGTTCACTTTGTAGCTGCCATAACTGGACACATCTATGGTTGATAAAATAAATGGCCCAAAAGTGTTGGCAGTAAACAACACAAGACAAAACATAGTTAGCAGAGTTACGTAAATGGCACCATAAAGTGGATTAACAGCATGTCTGATATAACCGCTATATAAGTTAACCATTGGGTAAGGTTTCAATTAAAATTGATCTTTGTTGGCCATTACTAATAATCATTATAAAACACAAGTGACATACTCCTCCCATCCTTATGAAGGGACATTATAATTAACTAGTTACTACTACGTAGTAATCAAAAACCCATCTTAAACCGAGTGTCACTTAGCGTTATGTTAACTGTTTTTAACATTCAAACTTTCTTATGTAAACTTTGAACTTCCTATGTTACCGAACTTTCTTATGCAAATATTCACATTTCTTATTTTAAGTGTTCCATCATGGCATACTATAATACAAGATTACATAACAAATGGGCGCCACAAGACCACAGGTTACCAATGTATCAAACTTTTTTCTGTGTTCAATTTTGAAAGAGAAAAAAAGGGGGGGGAGGGGGAAGGGATTTGATGGTGGTGGTTGTGTAGTGGTAGAGGGTGGTGAATACTGGTGATGTGAATTGTGATTGTGGTGGAAATTGCAAAATAATTGTAAATTCAAAAGAAACTAGTTGTGGGAAGAAGACGAGGGTTAATTAATTATTTCACATGCCCTTTGACCATGACTAACGAGATTTTTTAACGGTTGTCAGTAAAAGTAACATAAATTGTAACAAAGTGTGAACCCTAGGAACATTATTCATAATTAAAGTTTGGGAGGTGCACCCAAACTTTAACTTTTGCTTAGTCCTGTAAACGAGCCGAGTACTGCCAAGCTCGAACTCGACTTGATTAGTAAAACTCGAGCTCGAAACTCGACTCGAGCTCGGTCGAGCTTTGGATTTTAAGCTCGAGCTCGGCTCGTCCTCTCAAACTCAAGCTCGATTATTTCCATATTTAAAGCTCGAACTCGTTGAAAAATCAGCATATCAAGCTCGACTCGACTCGATTTTATGAAAATCATGTAACCATATGTATATTCAACAAATCAACTCATGGTCTTCTAATTATTGCAAAATTTGGGTTCTGCGACGGTAGATGTTGTCATTGATGCAACGATTGCTGAAACAACAAGACTTGAAAAGTACACCTTTCACTGAGTATCCTATTCTCCATATGATTTTTGCATTTTTTTTTAATTCTCTGTAAATCATCTTATATTCATAGTTAAGTTATTTGGTCAATTTTGAATTTGGAATGTAACATAATCGCTTTATAACGGCCAAAATTTGTTATAAATTATCCAAAGGATTTCAATACGGTTTAAGTATGCTCCTAGCATTAGTTTCAAAAGTAGACGAGCCATTTAAAGTCAAAATTTCAAAACATGTTTGGACATTAAATTTTAGTAGTAAATAAATAAATAAATAAATAAATAAATAAATAAAAATATCTATTTAGGATCTGAATTTTGAGCACATCATTCCTGAAGGTTTCCCAGAATGGGAAGAGATAATGGATTCATCGGGTTATAAACTTATGTCTGTTGTAGAGGGATGCGTGTCAAAAATAATTGTCCATGCCTAAATATAGAAGTGGAAATAGTTTAAGTTTACCGTAATACCCTTAATCAAAGTTATTATTTACAAAGTTAAATGAATCAATAAATTAAGATCTAATTATTTAAATAAAAAAATGAGCCTGTAGACGCTCGACTCCCCCCCCACCCAAAAAAAAAAACAAAAAAAAAGTGTAGGCGAGCAAAATTATAGTGGATTCAAGCAAAATAAAATAAAATAAAAAGTCGCTCTATCGAGTAGTGTATATTTGGATTTTTTTCCCCTAACAACAGACCATGGTATGTGCATTTTTTTTTCTTTTAGTCATTAGTCCAATCATTAATTAATAGTCAAAAGATAAAATTGTCTTTTAGTGGCATTTACAAAAATCAAAGTAGTAATAAATGCATTTTTGTTAATATTTGTATTTTTTGTCGGGAGACAATAATTTTAGAAAAGAAAGAGTAATATGTTCATTTAATGAGTTTTTGTAATTTAATTTGATTTGCGCAGGCTATAGCCGAAATCACAATAATCATATTTGGCCTACATAAGGATACATTTACTGATCTCTAGAAATATGTTAGTCTAATATAAGTTTTTACCTCAAACGATAATACTTATATACATGTCTATTGTGGGACTTCAAGAATGTCAGTCAATAATGCATTTCTTCATGATTATATTTAAAACATCAAAGATCATCAATTTTTTTTTCCGGTCTCCGCAGCTTTTATCTCCAACAGGAGGTGACTTAGGGAGTCATGGAAAACACAATTGGTATTATGTGTGCATGACGAAATATACAAAGTTATATTGATCATTTCTTATGATACCTAAGAGTCTTAAGCATATAGCACGAGAACCCTAAATAATATATATGTTGTATATATATATATATATATATATATATATATATATATATATATATATATATATATATATATATATATATATATATATATATATATATATTAGAGTTAATTACATATGACATGTTTTATGCTATTTTTTAGATTTACATATATTATCAATCACAAACTTCTTTTACATACATTGTTTCTAAAACTTATTAGGTGCTCACGGAATAGACATTGACTTATCGCTTAATTAACGCTAATTACATACAATTGCTTTTTAAAACCATCAAAATTGGAGGACACGATACATGGACGTTTATTTCATCAATAGTTACAAGCATAATAATTTATAATTTTATAGTATTATTAATTTATTACTTATTATGTTTTTAAAAACATAATTCAACCTGTCTACATTCATTATTCTTTCTTACTTTATTCACACACTTAATTTTTTGACGCATAATTTCTTTAAAGAATCAACGATTCCGCGGGTCTATAAGCTAGTTTTGATAGACAAAAGGTGAGATGTAGTGATGGACAATTATGAGTAGTTAAAAAGCCAAACATAACATTATCACCAAACAAGTAAAAACCTAGACTAAAACAAACATCCCCCAAATTTCACTTTCTTTGTATTTCAACATTGTCACTACTCCTAAGAACACTAGGTATAGTGTGGTGCAATGGGAAAAATTGTGCCACATCAACACTTTTTTATCTATGACACCAGTTTTGCTGATGGCACCAAACACCCCTCCTTGGCATAACACCAGTTTTTTGGTGTTGTCATGCACCCTTAGACGCCACATACGTTTTTTTTTTTCTTTCTTTCTTTTATTTAAATAAACAAATTATTNAAAAAAAAAAAAAAAAAGAGTCTGCTATTTCCAAATGCAAACCCAACTATTCGTCTAGTTTGGGCCAAACCGAAGATTAATAGAGCCGGCCCAAATTGAAAAATCAATAAAAGTGAGTAAACCTAATAATCACTTTTACCTTGCAGCCATTTCTTAGTGTTTGGCGTGAGCTGGTGGCGGCCAAGACCACCAGCGCACCTGTACCCGGAGGTCTAAGAGAAATGAGATGTGTATTGAGACTGAAAGTGTGAACTACAAGTCAGAAAAACGCAAAGGAATGCATATCTTTCTGACTTGTGGTTCACACTTTTAGTCTCAACATCTGACTTGTGGTTATCGCGCAGCCGCAGACTTTGCTTTTAAGGCACAGAAATGTCCGTGAGGTAAAGTATCAATCTGTTAATAGTGACACTTTTAATGAAACAATTGAATGATCTTAAAGTAATTGGCTACTCTCGCGGTTTGTGGTGTTTGTATGCTTTTGATAAAGGGGTAAAGTATCAATTCGAAGATCTGTTGATCTTTTTGGTTTTGAAATTTTTACATTGTGTTCTAAGAAATGGACTGAGATCCAGTGTGAATCAATTCAACTTTGCATGTTTCAGGTTGTTATAGGCAGTGGCGGATCTAGGAATTAAACATAGGGTATGCACTGTATATTAAATGGATTTTTTTTTTTCTTTCGATCCAAATATTTTGGGTTCGGGTCAGTGATATGGGTCGAGTTTTCTAGGGAAATTTTTTGCTGCATCTTCATGGTCACTTTTCAAGACGTTTTTCTTGTTAAATAAACTAATCACATTTTCAACTTTCTTTTCTTTGTTGATGACTCATTTGTTTATGTTCATGGTGTATTTTGCTTGTATTGAAGAAATTAGGAAAAGATCAAAATATAAAGTATGTTAATTTACATAATTTAATGTAACATTAAAGCATAAAACTATTGAACTGTAATGGAACCTGAATAAACGTAATGCAATGAAAAAAATGAGAAAGAAATAGAGGTAATGGCACTTAAAATATATGCAGGTTGTTGTTTTTTACTTGGTGGACTTTTTGTAGGTTTTATGGGTTAAGTGGACATAAAGTGCAATGTAAAAAACTAGAAACTTTACAGCACAACTGGGCCTAAAAAATATATGATTATTTGACCTACCCGTGTCTTATCCTTTCTATATCTTCTTCTTCTTCAGGTGTGTCGTCTGACCATTCTCAAACTGACCAGCAGTTTTTTTTTTTTTTTTTTTGAACAATACCAAGTTAGTAGGGGTATTCACTCAAAATCTTCATGTATTTTAGAGGGTATGCACTCCTAATTTTTTACTCTATTTTGTATTTACTTATGACGAATTCAATTTTTTTTACACTACTCAAGATTTACACAGGGTATGCACGTGCATACCCTGTTTATACACTAGATCCGCCCCTGGTTATAGGTAGATCTTATCGGGTTGCTTATGAGACAATTCATCCATTTACTGATATGACAATTTTTGGGTATGTTATGGACTTATGGAACAAGATAGGTAATTTGTGTAACGGGTGGAAACGGGTCATTTGTGGGCATGTTATTTTTCTTGGGTTATTTTGCAGTTAGTAGATGAAATCTTATGAACCTTGTTGCTTAGCTTTTAACTTTTGTTCATCCTATTGTGGGTATTGAACTGATATGAGAGTTTTTGGGTATGTTATGGAACTTGGTTTGTTATTAATTTTTCCAAATTAGCTATGGAAGTTTATGGCTAAGCATACTTGCAAGGTGTAGATTTATAAAGTGATACCCTTTCTCACGAGGCAGGCCCTAGTTTGTAGTTAAGGTGTGGAGAAAGCACATTCATTTATTTTGCATCACTGTTTTAATGCAGATAAGTAATGTTATGTGCGCTTGGTATCACTTGAGTGTGATGAAAAAAGAATCCCTTGATGTAGACCTCTTGTTATTTCTTTTTCTATTATCTAGTAAATCAGCCTTGTAGATGATTAATTTGTGTTGCTTCTAGTCATTGCTATGATAACATTTTTCTGAGTTATCAATCACATGCCTTTAGATGTTCATCAGATGTAGTAATATTGATATCATTTTTGGCTTAGTTACATCTATGTTCCATTCTCTTGTTTTGCTTGGGGGGCTATCTGTGTTTAAAAAAGCGCGCATCAGGCGCGCCTGATGCGTGATGCGTTGCGATGCGCGGCTCTGTTGCATCAGACACCCTGATGCGTTGCGTTTACGGGATGCGAGGTGATGCGCGCGCATCAGGCCCGCATCAGCTGAGGCACGCATCAACGCTTTTTTGCGCATCATGTACTTTTGGCCTTATAACATAAATTGGACTTAATAATGTGTATTGGGCTTCTTCTCATGGGCTTTACTTTTAAAATATGGGTCCAATTTGGCCAATTCCTTATAAACGATAAGACTTTTGATCTTAGTTTTCGACTATTTATGTAATTTAGCGATATAGAATCGTGAACTATGAACATGCATGGTATCTTTGACATTAAATGTGGTATAAATGTGTTATTAATGTGTTTTGTGCACTATATATAATTTAAATATTTTTTTATAAAATTGTCGCCTCGGGTATGCGCGCGCATTCGCCTCGGCGCCTCGCGCCTGGGCTTTTTGACCCTCATTGCATCAACGCGCATCGCGCTTTTTAAAACCTAGGGGGCTATATTGGTTGATATGTAAGTTCAAACATGAGTTTATTTGTCTTTATATATATGCAACACTGCAATGCATAAGTTGTTGAGTATGTGTAAAAGGAGTCGATTTATTAAATAGGAAAGCCTAGCAAGCTGCCGGGCAAAATACAGTCACGCATGCATATTATCTAAACTATAAAAACAGAGTAGAACTAGAACCATGAACATGTAATATAAATTTTAAAACTAGAACTGATACTTGTTACTAAAACAAGAACTGATTTTAAAACATGTAATATCAATTAGCTTTGTTGCTCATGTAAACAACCCTAGTGTCATTTGTTAATTCCTTCTCATTTTTCTCTAAAAAAAGATCATTGTTCTGGAAACCAAACTGTCCAGTTGAGCCGGAACCAGGGCATGAACTGGTTTTTCATAAATGGGTGAATCAATTGATATCGCCTCATCAAACACGGATAAGTTGATTTAACATCGATTGCTTTTTCAAACTACTTACCATCCACCACATTCGACTTCAAACCACCAACATGCCTGCATTCATTGGTTCTCTTGGAAACTTGAGGTATCTTAACCTCTCGAGTTCCAATTTTGATGAAATTATCCCTCCTCAACTAGGAAATCTTTCGGACTTGCACACCCTTTGCCTAGGAAGTTTTCAAGATGGGTGGGATGAAAGTACAAGTGTCGTGAATATGGAGTGGTTGTCAAATCTCCGTTTGTTGCTTCACCTGGATATGAGTTATGTAGACCTCAGCAAAGCAACGGATTGGTTTCAGGTCATCAACACCCTTCCTTCTTTAACCGAACTACATCTTAAAAGCAGTCATCTCATGGATGTACATCCCCATGCTCCTAGTCTTAATATCACATTCCTTTTGTTGCTTGATCTTTCTGGAAACCAATTTACTAATAGTCTCGTGCCACGATGGATATTTAGTATAACTAGTCTTGTTTCTTTGGATTTAAGTGAGTGTGATTTTAATGGCCTTATTCCTAGTAGTAGTGCTCATAGCTTCCGTAACTTGACTTCTTTTAAGTGGCTTCACGTCTATAGGAACACTTTCATGAATTCTTCATTAGTATTGAAAGGGTTGTCTAGTGGCTTTGGTAGCAATCTAATTTTGTTAGATATTCGTGGTTGCCATATATCGAGTACAGCTCTTGATTCCCTTCACAACTTGAATTCCCTTCTTAGCCTTGACCTGTCAAGTAATCTGCTCACCAACATATTACCTAAATCATTGGGTAAATTTTGTAATTTGAGAGATATAGATTTGTCATCAAATGATTTTGACAACATTAGTTTGACATGTCTTCTTGAAAGTTTTTTTGAATGCAAATCACCTCGTTTGGAGTCCTTATCCATATCCAGCTCTGGACTTTCTGGAATTCTGGTCATCTACCAAATCAACTTGGACAACTCATGCATATGAAGCACCTAAAACTTGGCTATAACAATATCTCTGGTTCATTTCCAGATTCCATTCGGCTGTTTTCTTTTCTTAGGACCTTAGATCTATCTGAGAATCAAATTTCTGGTCCTATTCCATTCTTGATTGGAAGATTATCAGTGTTGGAGGTTTTAGATCTATCTGAGAATCAAATTTCTGGTCCTATTCCATTCTCGATTGGAAGATTATCAGTGTTGGAAGTTTTAGATCTATCAGTTAACCAAGTAAATGGCAATCTTCCTTACTCAATTGGACGATTGTCATTGTTGAAAAAGTTGGATCTTTCAGGTAACCAATTTAATGGCAGCCTTGGTCAACTTTCAAAGTTCGAAGAATTAAGATTTTCTTCTAGTTTTCTGACAGGTGTCGTAACAGAAACCCACTTTATCAAACTAGTGTACTTCAAATATCTGTCTCGATGGGGAAACAACTAAATCCTACGACCGCGGATTGCAAACTGGATTCCCCCTTTCCAGTTGCAGGAATTGTCTTTGAACTCGTGGAGTTTAGGGCCTCAATTTCCAGCATGGCTTATATCGCAGAGGGAGCTAATAGAATTAGCATAAGCAACACAAACATTTCTTCACCCATACCTGAGTCATTTTGGAGATCATCCCCCAGAGTCTTTAGATATGTCAAAAAATCAGATGCAAGGTACGTTAAATCTGTCGGGCATCCCTCTTTGTTCCTCGACTAGCTCTCACAGGTTTTTTTTTTTTGGGGGGGGGGGGGAATTTTTGTATTTGGATCTGTCAAATAATTTATTTGTGGGATCCTTGCATCGTTTATTGTGTTCGGGTGGTGTGAAAACGACTGATATGCTTAATTTAGGAAATAACAGTTTGTCGGGTGTCATTCCTGAGTGCTGGGAAAAGTGGCAGAGTTGTCACACTTAAACTTGGAAAATAATAAATTTTCCGGTGGGATTCCAAGAACATTGAGTCTTATGCGTGGATTAATATCATTGAACGTGCATGGGAACAAGCTAGAAGGGAAATTACCTGCTTCTCTAATGAACCTGACCGACTTAAATATCCTTGAACTTAGTGGAAATAAACTTGCTGTTTCTTTTACATTTTTCAGATAACTATGATTTCCATGTAGCAAAACAAAATCCTTTAATTGTACTTTCCAAGGCAAATATATAACGACATCACACACACAAACGCCATGCATAGTTTACTTCACACCACACTAGAACGAGCCTTAACCCTTTTAAATGTATGCGCCCCTTTAACATGCGTACTTTACCAGATTGTGTGAACGTATTTTAGGGTTTATATAAACATTGATCGGACCAGATTTAGAAGAGTATTTGGGTTCACATATAAGGCTCGACATGAACGTATGATCAATGGCAGATTCAACCTTATAGCACAAGATAGGATGAAAAATTATGCAGACAAGCATAGGACTGACAGAAGCTTTAATGTTGGTGATTGGGTCTATCTGAAGTTACAACCTTATAGGCAAGTGTGTGTGAGACAGAATCCATACCATAAGTTGTCAGCAAAATACTATGGTCCTTTCCTTGTGGTGGCTAAAGTGGGTGCAGTGGCCTATAAACTGCAGTTGCCTGATGATAGCTTGATACATCCAGTTTTTCATGTATCTCAATTAAAGCTATGCAAAGGTCCAGTACAGAAGATGGGGGTGTTGCCTCATGTTGGGAAGGATGGATTGTTGGATATGCATCCAGTAGCTATATTGGATAGAAAATTGGGCAAACTAAACAACAAAGCTGCAGTCTTCATCTTAGTACAATGGTCAAACAGTGATGAAGATGGAGCCACTTGGGAACTGTATGATGATGTGATGCAAAGGTTTCCCGAGTTTGCTGAGTGGGAAGAACAAGGACAGTTGTGATGAGTTATCACAATTGTTTAAGGAGAATGGATTGACACGTGTACAAATAAGATGCTGCCACGCGTCTGTTACAACCAACATTTCGTTTTTCCCTTTATATTTTGTCATTCACTTTCATAGTTTCATTTCATTCATTCAGAATTTTGTAACCTTTCTATCTTCTCTGATTGTAATTCACAATTCATAATCCAATTCACAAATCATTGATTCTGTTATTTCGAGTTCAATTCTTATTCCTTGAATTTCAAATTCAGTTTCTTGTTAAACTACATTTCTGTATAGATTTCTAGTTTAGCACATATCAAGCAAACAGAACCAAATTCGACATGCATAAATTATAATTTTCATGAGTTATGTAGCGTATTTATATATGTTTTATCAGTTCATGTGAATCAAAGATTAAGTTTAGTCTTCCTTTGACTCATGCGTGTGTATAAAACTTACGTGTTCGAAACACAAAGACGATATGAAAGAGATACCTGGCAGGCTTAGACGAACAAAACAAGGACGAGGTAGAACTACGATCGGACAGAAGGCTCAAAAATCAAACTCCTTTGAACCCTAAATAGCACCCACACCACGATCGAACCTCAACCTTGTCGTGCCTCCCGTTTTTCTTCAAATAAGGATCGTTTTGCTTCCTTTTATTCTTGAGAGAACAAAGAGGGGATTGGTTTGCTGCTGCTTGTTTTTAGTTGTTTTAGTTTTTCTAAATCTTTCAAGGCGTATGAGTTCTAGGGAAAGTACATGTTTAAGGGAACACGAGTGGGGGATTTGTTTATGAAAATGGAAGGTCGTAAATTGGGACGTAAATCATGGGAGATAAATGGGACGTAATCTTAGGGGATGGAAGTAGTAAACAGCGAACATCATGGGAGATAAATAAGGTGGTTAATTTGATGATTATAGTTGCCATATAAGAGAATATGTGTGTACATGAATTAAAAATACAATCGATCCTTAGCATGACCTTAAAAAAAGGTGATATCACATAACTTAGGTGATATGTTTGTTAGTTTACTTGCCATAATAGTGAGTGCACACAAAATAAAATTTCATTCAGCCCTATGACTTCTTAACGTATGATACTTAGGTTAGGAACACATAATGAGTCGACTTCAAACATATTTAGGTTATAGGTTCAAGTATTAACGAATTTACATACAACAACAACAACAACAAACCCAATCCCGCCAGTGCAGGGTATGGGGGAGGTAGAATGTAGACAGATCCTACCCCTACCCGGGATAAACTCGGGAGTAGGGAGACTGCTTCCAATGAGACCTCCGGCTAGTGCAGGTGTGCGAGTGAGAATGAAAAGACAAAAGCAAAAGTAAAAGACAAACAAGCAGGCAAAGCAAGCGAACAGAGCAAAGCAAACAAACCAAAGGAAACACATAAAGCAGAGCAAAACAACGCGAGGGGCCTAAAGCTGAGGCAAAACAAAAGAGTCACCAAAACAAGGAAAGCAACGCACGGGGCCTAAAACTAAGGCCAAGCACCTAGCCCACTAAGCGCCCAAAACACCTAAACCCACTAAACACCTAACCGGAACTACCCGCCGATCCTAATTCTATCTCTCCACGCCTTCCTATCTGAGGTCATGTCCTCGGACAAGAGAAGCTCCTTCATGTCGAGCTTAAGTCTATCCTCCCATCTGAGTTTGGGCTACCCCTTCTTCTCACGCCATCGACTACCAGGGCTTCAACTCTTCTTACTGGCGCTGAATGTAGCCTTCTCCTGACATGACCGAACCACCTCAACCTACCTTCCCTCATCTTCGAGATAATGTTCTCTACTTCGAGTTCAGCTCTGAAGACTCCGTTCGAGATCATGTCACGCAAGGTTTTACCACACGTCCATCTAAGCATTCTCAGTTCAGCCACTTCTACCATGTTAGCTTGGGCCTTGGTGATGGGCCAACACTCGGACCCGTACAACATAGCAGGTCTAATCGCCACCCTATAGAATTTACCCTTTAACTTTAAGGGGACTTTCCTGTCACAAAGGACTCCCAACGCCGCCCTCCATCTCGCCCACCCTGCTCTAATCCGGTGGGTTACGTCCTCGTCAATCCTCCCTGATTTGTGAATCATCGAACCCAGATATCTAAACGACTCCTTGGGTGGCAGGATCTGGTCACCGATACGAATATCAATATCTTCGTGGTGGCCTTTCTCGATCCTCCCAAAATCACATCTCAGGTACTCAGTCTTCTCTCTGCTCACCCAAAGACCATTCTCTTCAAGAACCTCCCTCCATTGCTCAAGTCTGTAGTTTAGCCCTTCTGCCGATTCTGCCACCAACACAATGTCATCAGCAAAAATCATGCACCACGGGATGCCCTTTTGAACCCCTCGCGATANAACTCTCGAGGGACACTATCGTAAGCCTTCTCAAGGTCGAGAAATGCCATATGCAGATCCTTCTGTCTTTCTCTATACTTCTCCATGAGACTTCTCAGAAGGTGGATAACCTCAATCGAAGACCTTTGTGGCATAAAACCAAATTGGTTCTCAGACACCGTCGTCTCCCTTCTCAACCTTCTCTCGATAACTCTCTCCCAAAGCTTCATGGTGTGGCTAAGAAGCTTAATGCCCCTATAGTTGCTACACACTCTTAGGTTATAATCATCAAAAGTTTAAAATTATAGGGGTATTTTAGATGTTCAAATTTCTGGGTTTTACAGTTATCTTTAAAAGTTTAAATGTAATCCTAATATGAGGATTATGACGATTAGAGATTATATGATTATGTAGGTTATTTAAGCCTTCAACTTTGAAATTATTAAGTTTTTTTGTGTAAATTCTTGGTTGTTTGTATCGTTTGATAGATTTTAAAAGAAGTTCCGCATTGAATTGTTACTTAGATCATTTATTTAAGTATAATAAGGATAGGTGATTAAAGGAGCGTAAGTTGAGTTGAAGTATGTGTTACCGTATGAAGTATTTAGTAATGAAAAGTTGGATTTCGTGATTTTGAGGCTTGAATTAAGTTGAATAGTTGGCGTAGTTTGAATCGAATAGAGAAGAAAAAGAATGTAGATCGACTAATATTAGAGTTTTTTGAGAGGCTGAGAAGAAGTGCAGGTATAATATTTAATACGCATCAAATGGACAGGTTGGATTGTTGACTCGCTAACACTTTTTGGTTCTATATTTTTTGAGTTTTTTGAAAATATATTAGGGCGTTAAATATCACTAGAAAGGTGCCCGCGCAATGCGGGGGCGGATTGTTGGGGTGAAGAGGAGGGAGGTGGGGTGGTGGAAAGTGGTTGTTGGGGTGGTTATAAATTGTTAGGGTGGTTGTTGGGGTGGTTATAAATTGTTGGGGTGATTGTTAGGGGTGGTTGTTTCCATAATTAGTAAGTAAAAGTCTGAATTTTAAAGCACCTCTAATTATAGATGTCCTAAATGCATTATCTATACTACCTATAATGGAAAAATTGTCAAACTTGAAATGTGAAATTTTCAAGAAATATTGAGTTTTCAAGAATGGTCAAATGAGAGAGAAAAGTTAAATGTAATTAATACTCTTATTAAAACACCTCATTACTTAAAATTACAATTATTTATTCACATTGTACAACTAATTAAAAAATATCTATCAAATTAAATACAACCAATTAAAACACAAACCGGGTTGACCCGAGACGCTTCAAAACCGGCGGGTTGACCCAGTTTAATTTGACCCATTTCCGACCCAACCTAGCAAGTTGACCCGGTTTAAATCGACCCATTTTCAACCGGAACGGTTCAACCGGTTGAACCACCCGGGTCGATCCGGGTTTCAAAACTTTATCTATTACTTAAAACTACAATAATTTATTCACTTTGTACAACCAATAAAAAACATATCTATCAAATTAAATACAACAATCAAAATACAAACCGGGCTGACCCGGGACGCTTCAAACCCAGCGAGTTGACCCAGTTTAATTTGACCCGTTTTTGACCCAACCTAGCAAGTTGACCCGGTTTAAATCGACTTTTTTCCCGACCGGAACGGTTCAACCGGTTGAACCACCCGGGTCGTACCGGGTTTCAAAACATTATGTTTAATTCTCAAATCTAAAAACTTTTATTATTTTTCGTTTATAACCNTGTACAACTAATTAAAAAATATCTATCAAATTAAATACAACCAATTAAAACACAAACCGGGTTGACCCGAGACGCTTCAAAACCGGCGGGTTGACCCAGTTTAATTTGACCCATTTCCGACCCAACCTAGCAAGTTGACCCGGTTTAAATCGACCCATTTTCCACCGGAACGGTTCAACCGGTTGAACCACCCGGGTCGATCCGGGTTTCAAAACTTTATCTATTACTTAAAACTACAATAATTTATTCACTTTGTACAACCAATAAAAAACATATCTATCAAATTAAATACAACAATCAAAACACAAACCGGGCTGACCCGGGACGCTTCAAACCCAGCGAGTTGACCCAGTTTAATTTGACCCGTTTTTGACCCAACCTAGCAAGTTGACCCGGTTTAAATCGACTTTTTTTCCGACCGGAACGGTTCAACCGGTTGAACCACCCGGGTCGTACCGGGTTTCAAAACATTATGTTTAATTCTCAAATCTAAAAACTTTTATTATTTTTCGTTTATAACCTATAAACTTTTTTTATCAATAAATTATCTATCGCTATAAAATCCCGTTGTTATGCACGGGTACTCGTCTAGTATAGTAGTATAGATATTTTGTTCCAATTGTGCAGAAGCTATACATCCTATGCATGTTTCAACTGTTTGACATATTCAATCTCTTTCATATTTACCTGTGTGACCTGTTGGATACCATCTTCAACCCATTTTTAGGTATTCGGGTCAAAACCACTTATTAGTTAGACTTACTACTTATGCTTAATCGGTTACATACTTACATAACAGTCAGTCACTTTACTTATCCATATTGTTGTGGCCAAATACCAAAACACAAATACAATTTGCTATTGTGATTGGTCTGATAGTCGACTTGAGTTCTTGCAATTTTTAGGTTGTAGATAATCCCTAGCTATGTATTTGTTTTTATTAAACGGAATTTAGATAATGGCCCAACTTTGTGGATTTTTACCCCAAATCGTGTTTTCAGGTGTCCCTTAAAGGTGTTGTTTTTGTCTGGGCACTTTTGCAATATTTTGCAGGAAACGTTGTGTGGTCAATAGAGATATTAGAAGTGTATCACTGATCATTCATTAGCCATCTCATGATCTTTATCCGATAACCATTTCCATTTAATAGACCTATACAAAATGATTTCAAGCATTCTGGAGAGTAATGAAAAGGAATAGTATAAGGGTGAGCTTATCTCAATATCGTATGAAGCACCCAACTTTAAAGTTATACCTGTTTTCACTTGGGAAATACAACACTTGGCAGTAAATATCATATTTTGTTCCAATAGAAGTTATTTGCAGAAGCTGTATGCATGTTTCAACTATTTGACCCATTCAATCTCTTTCATATTTAACTGTTTGACGTGTTGGATACTATCTTCAACCCATTTTTAGGTATTCGGGTCATGGCTCGAATGGCAGATGGTTCATGGTCTGCGCCTTCGGATTAAAACTTTGTTGGAAAGGGAAATGCTTTATGTTGTTGCATGGAATTAACTCTGATTTGCCATGCTACATCATGGTTTGGGCTATCAGCATTTTGTAGCGTCGAAGGCAGGTACATGTTTGTCTACTCTTCTTAATTGTGCATCTTATTATTAATTTGATTTTCCATATACTCTTCTTAATGTTATGCTAAGCACGACAATATGAGACCAAAATATTCATAATTGGATAACCTGATACGCATCAGATGAACATGCATTAGGGATTTGGGACACAAAATGGACTAAAAATCTAAAATATTCAACTAAGAAACTGAAGAATATGTATATGTTGGGTCTTTATCTATTTACACTGAAACAAAGCATAGATTGGTTTATAAGGTTAGTAATTTGGGCGGGTGGGTAGTGGGTCAGAGCGAGTTGAATTGTAAATTAGTTAGATTCATTCATTGAACTGGCTGAATTGACATGAGTTATTATTATCACATAGATTTGTATCAGTTGCGAGACACAAGTGATTTAGGGGATACAAGTCGTGATATGTCTTCAGCTCAAGATCCATTTAATATTGTTAGACGTGATTCAAGAAGTTCGTAAGTTTCTTTTCTGTCTACATCATTTGCCATTTACTTACTGCTGGAACCTCCTAAGTTAAGTTTTTGTTCATTATATTGATAAGCTGCAAGGTATGCTTCTCACTTACTACTACAATTTAAGCATTCGTTGCTTCTCTTCTGCAAGGTAATTTAAGATTTATGAGTTATATCAAGTTAGTGCTTCGCTTTCTCTTTATCTCAAAAGTGCATGTATATTTGCTTTTTCTTAGTTTCTATGGCTTTTTACTTCAAATATTGTATTTGCTATAACTCAAGATGAGATGTAAAGTCCAAGTACTATTATTTTGGTCCCTTTAATTTGTGGACTCATGATGGAGTAAAAAAGTTATAGATTAATAATAATGTAAACGATGTTGTTTCTCCATCTTATTTTACGCTTTGGTTCAGCATCCTTCATACGTCATGTTTATTATATTATTAAAATGCTAAACTATCTATTAAATAAAATGGTGATCATCATGATATGTGAATCTAACTTACTTTCTACCTGTTTAATTTTTTTACGCTAATTAACTTAATAATGAGGGTCAATATATGACATGGGATATTGGTATTATAGATTATTTGAAATTTGTGGCGTCCAACTGACTTCCCTGTAGATGAAAAAAGTACGGAGTAGTTTCTAATGTAGTTACTAATTATGTTTTTGAGCTTACGGTTATTAGGTGAAGCGTTATTGCATTTTTTTCATATTAACCACACATGTAATAATATGTTTAATTTGCTCTCAAGCTAAATAGCAATGTTATAATTGATATCTTTTGTGGTTTTTGACATGAAAATATAACGTGTACACGGTAATTGATATCTCTTCAAAATGTGTAAACGTTTTCGTAATCATGAACATGAAACCCTTCAAAACCGGACGAGCTTTTCAAAACTGAATCAATTGCAAACGGATAAATTAAATTCAAACTTAATGAGTGGGCAAAAGATTGAAAAGTAAAAAAAATTTTGCACCAAAACTTACAAATGTTAATAAACCAGTTTACTTCCACAACTAATCTAACAAAAATTAAACCCAAAGTCCGTGCGTGCACGTAGATCTAAAACTAGTTTGGACAATAATATAAGTTTGAAACTTTGCTATCTAAGCAAAGTGCCATATATCTTTTTCTATTTAGGTTACGTATGAGTTGGAATAAAATTTTGGTACTCTAATTACGATGCTATTGCGCAAATATAGATCCTATTCTTCTTGGAAGTGTCCGTAAAAGTAGATTATGCCAAGTTAATTAGGTACTCTACTTACAAGCTATCTTATTTGTTTGGTAAACCTATCTCGACAACCATGTTAGCTAGGTACTAAAAGTAGATTATGCCAACAAAGATATATCATATTTATCAATAAGTAGCATAACGAAACTCACTTTTGAAGAGAAACGAATATATATCTTGCATACTAAGGCAATGTTGTCATTTGGAGTAGTTTCCATATCAGTGATTAGCTCAATTTATCTTGAAGATTACCATTCCGATGACAAATGATTAGACCTCCAAACTCCCAACCTTCTTTGATCACCACCTCAATCGTGTCAGAAAACTCGTATTTAACTAGTTATATTTGTATTTCGTTTTGTTTCATGCACCTAGTATTTTGATAATTATGTTTATGGTTTTGTGAAGTTTTAAACATCAAAAACGTAAGACACCCAGACATATAGTGTTTACTATTGAAACATGAAACGTTTGTTTAACATTTTTTGGCATTTAGAAATAAAAAGTAACGAAAAAAAATGCCCCAACTTGAGAACATAATAAATAAAGTGAACAACGTACGTCTAAGATGATTGTAATGCACATTTTGAAGAAACCAAATCGACAAGCAAACCTAAATCGACAAACAGATGACACATCGTCTTTAGCAATTACAAGCAGTGGCGGAGCCAAAAAACTAGGTTGCAGGACACAAAATGTTTCCCTACACATGTGCGCGCGAAAGAAGAAAAAAACGATAATATGAAATCTTTAAGCATGTGATATATAGTGTAAAAAGTAGCTTTTCGTAAATTGTGCCATTGCTAGCGAATGTGATCGCATGAGACATCGAGGAAAAAAAAGAGGTTTTTAGTATGATTTGAAACAAGTCGGGTTTGACTAAAGTAAAAAAAAAAATGTTCTATTTCAAAAAGTTAGCAAAAGAATTAACAATCGAATTGAAATGTCCTGCAAATTACAGCGTCCTATAAAGTCTCCTATAAAGTCACAAACACAAGGCTATAACATGTTATTACTCCCTTTGCTCTAAGGCTATATCTACTTTCTAATACACATCTCCTATAAAGTCACAAACACAAGCCTACAATGATAGCAACATTTGCACCATCATCATCACCTTCATCATGAAAACTACCAAAACCCATGAATCTCATCAAATTACACCCTCCAACATGTTCCATGAAACTAAAGCTCTCTTTAAGCTCGCATCACCCATAGCACTCACGGCTTCGATCTTCTACACGCGGTCCATCATATCCATGTTATTCCTAGGCTACACTGGTGACATTGAGCTTGCCACGGGCTCCTTAGCTATAGGTTTCGCCAATATTACGGGCTATTATGTTTTAGCTGGTTTAGCTCTTGGTATGGAGCCTCTATGTTCTCAAGCTTTTGGGGCCAACCAAGGTAGACTTATATCTTTAACGTTACATCGAACCGTTATATTTCTACTTGTTGTTTCCATACCGATTACATTTCTTTGGATAAACTCGTCCCATATTTTAAATTATTTTCATCAAGACCCAAATATCACACATTTGGCTCGTACATATCTTTTATTCTCCTTACCTGATTTGGTATCCAACTCGTATATTCATCCGACACGTATCTGTTGGGACATAAAGTCAAAGTACTGCTGTTTACCAAAGTACTGCTCTCATATAAAGGTCAAAGTACTGCTCAAAGAATAAAGTCAAAGAACTGCTCGTCAAAGTGCTGCTGAAGTAAAAGGACTCACATGCAAATCATGCAAATTGTTTAAGGATTATTATGTAAATCTAGAATGTTCTAAGTTAGAGTTAGTTTACTTGTCGTTCAAGTATTGTAAACCGACTAGGGTTTTCCTTATGCCTATAAAAGGATCCCTAGGTTGGCATTAGAGATATATGATTAGAGATACAATACAAGTTCGATATTAGAGTTATTAGGGTTGTTGGTGAATCTGTGTATGTAAGCAGGTTCAAAGGTTTTAATAAAATCATTGAAGTTTATTATTCTTCTTAGATTTGTTGAAGTAGATTCTGCATACTTAATAAAGTTATTCAGTGTTCCATTGTTAGTAATTTAGGATTTATCTGAGATTATTAAACCCTTAACAAGCTACATAGTTAGTTTGGTCAGAGTATATCGATCCAACAAGTGGTATCAGAGCTTGTGTGGAAACTATGATTAAGAAGAAACCCTAAAACAAACCGATTTCAAAACAATCCCTAAAAGATGTCGACACCTGAACCTGCACCAATCCCATCCATCACTACGGTCAGAATTCCTATAATCAAGAAGGGAGAATATGATTTATGGAGCATGAAGATGAGGCAGTACATTGCTATTACAGACCATGCACTATGGGATGTAATTGTCAATGGTAATCAAGTTCTTGAAGAACCTATAGAAGTTCCTGGACAACCTAAACCACCTCAGCCACAACTATCAGCTGCTGTAAAAAGAAATCAAGACAAGGCTCTCAACATACTGTTGTCTGCTATTCCTGATGGTCACCTATTGAAGTTCCATGATGCTAAGGATGCAAAACAATTATGGGCTGCTATCAAGACAAGGTTTAGAGGTAATGATGCTTCCAAGAGGATGCATAGAAATTTGTTGAAACAATAGTTTGAAACCTTTACTGTTGGTGAGAGAGAAGGTCTTGATGCTGCTTATGATAGATTCCAGAATCTCATCAGCATGCTAGAGTTATATGGTGCAGCAGTAACTGTTGAAGATGCCAACTTGAAGTTCTTAAGGAGTTTGCCATCTGTATGGCATGTGGTTGCTACTATGATAAGAGGACAACCCAGTTTGGCCTCTATGGACTTTGATGATCTCTACAACAACTTAAAGGTGTATGAGCATGAGATGAATGGTCACACGAGTTCAAAATCACACAACATTGCTTTTGTGTCTTCTAAAAACAGAAGCAGTACTTCCACTAAAAGTACTGCTTATCCTGTTCAAAGTACTGTTGGTGACAAGCAGCATGTTTATACAACCATGTCCACTACCACTTCATCACCCTCAAACAACATCAATTCTAATGATGTTGTATGTTCCTTCTTTGCTCAACAAGCCACTTTACCTGTTACTTATGAAGAAGATTTGTTGCAAATTGAAGAGGATGATCTAGAAGAGATTGACATCAAATGGGAAGTTGCCATGATTACTGCAAGGATCAAAAAGTTCATGAAGAAAATAGGAAGAGGTATTGACTTCAAAGCCAAACAGGGTATAACATTTGATAAGTCTAAGATTGAATGCTTTAATTGTCTAAGGCCTGGACACTTTGCAAGGGAATGCAAGTTTGCTAAATATCAAGCAAATAGGATAATTGAGAAACCCAAGGTTGAAATCAAGGAAGTTCCTGAACCAAAACCAAAAGCATTAGTGGCTCAAGAGAATCTATCAGAGGTTGACTGGAGTGCTGAATTTGATAATGAACCAGTAACTTACTCTATGGTTGCAATTGAAGAGTTTGATTGGAGCACAGCTTCTGATGAGGAACCAGGATATGCTGCTTTGGAATCAAGAGATGATCTTGGAAGTTTTGATTGGAGCATGGAAAGTGAAGATGAACCTGTTTTGCTTGCTATGGTAGCTGCTTCACCAAGTTCTCAAAAGCTACTTAATGAATATGTGTCTGAAAGAGATAAACATAATAAAGCTAGGTCTGAAGTACTTGGTTATCAATTGACTTTAGAGTCAATGGAAGCCAAAATAATTACACATGAAAATAATGAAGTAGCTTGGGCAGAAAAATATCAGCAACAGGACTATCAAATAAAACTAAGTGAATGGAAGTTAGGATGTAAGGTGTCTGAATTAGAAAAGATGACTAAAGAAAGAGATGCTTTGTTAGAAAAACTTGCTAGTTGGAAAGAAGCTGGTCTTTCACATACTAGTTTCTGTGAAAAACAAAGAAGAGCACATGTTAAAACTGGACTAGGTTATGGTGTTGAGTATAGTAGTTCAGATGAGAACCCAACTAGTGATAAGGAACAAGGTAATTCAGAAGAAATCTCAACTAGTGAATTTGAAACTTGCTCAGAAAAAAACACATCTAGTAATGAGGAACCCATTAGCCCAATACCTCCTGAATTTAAGAAAGATGAGGGGTATCATGCAGTTCCTCATGCCACTGGTGGTTCAACCACCTAGGACAGATGTTTCTTGCTTTGGAATAGACAATTTAGAGTTTAGGAAAAAGCTTAAGGGTCAATCTAATTCAAGTCCATCTGGAGAACCATTTGAGAATTCTAAGGATGATACCAATAAAAGGAATGTTAGGGATTCAGAGTGTGACAACAATGATAGAAGGTTTAATAAAGACTTTTCAAAGCAAGCAGTACGTTCACACATTTCTCAAAGTACTGCTAGTCGTTCAGTAGTACCTTCAAGAAATTCTTTTCAAAATACTGCTAACTTTAGAAAACCTTTTACTCATTCACCAAGAAGTCATGATGTTTTTGGCTATAGAACTCAAAGAAAAGTATTTGGGATGATGAATCAAAAATTATGTTTTGTTTGTTATAGTCCTAATCACCTGATTAAAGATTGTAACTTTCATTCAGAATACTTAAGTAAATACCCAAAGACCAAAACATCCAACCCTAAGCCTAGGGAGACTAAACCAGTTTGGAAATATTCAAGTAGGGTTAACCAACGTAAATTCTCAAAAGACTTTAGGTACCCTCATCAGAAAAGACCTTTTTCAAAACAACCAGTACCTTCAGGCAACACTTTTCAAGGTACTGGTAAGCCAAAAGCAGTACCCTCTCAAAGTACTGTTAGGAAGTTCTCACCCAATCAAGTACTGCTAATGTAAGACCAAGGAGATCCAATTCCTATCAATCTAGAAGGCCTTACACCTCAAATAGAGTGCCTAGATCAAAGAACTCAAAACAAAGTGTTAAAACCATGTGGGTTAAGAAAGAAAGTACTGCTGGGGGACAACCAGTACTTTCGGCATGTAAGGGTCAAAAAGAGAATTTTGATGAAAAAGAGACTGTTGTTGAAAACACAAAACAAGTTTTGGAACAAAAGAAAGTAATTGATCATGTTTTCAATAACAGTGGAGATTACATACTCAAAGAATTTAAGTATGTCACTCCACAAGGGGAACACAAGTCAGTAATGGCTTGGGTTCCTAAAAGACACTAACTTTCTCATTATTGTGCAGGGCAACCCAGAAGAGGCGCTTAAGGATCATTTAATTGTTGATAGTGGTTGCTCTGGAAGCATGACAGGAGACAAGGAGATCCTGTCAGATTTTAAGGAATACTTTGGAGGAAGAGTTGCATTTGAGGATGATGCTAATGGAGGGAGAATTACTGGCAAAGGAACCATCAAGACAGGAAGTATTGATTTTGAGAATGTTCGTTATGTGAAGGAGCTCAAGTTCAATCTTTTATCAGTATCTCAGATTTGTGACAAGAAGCACCCTATGTTGTTCACTGACTCAGAATGTCTTATTCTCTCCCCTAAATTTAAGTTTGTAGATGATCACCTTTTCACTTGGAAGCTTTTTCAGATAGTGATTATGCAGGAGATAATTATGATAGAAGATCAACCACTGGAGGATGCCAATATCTTGGAAGAAGATTAGTTTCATGGCAATGTAAGAAACAAACAATTGCAGCAACCTCATCTACTAAAGCAGAATATGTTGCAGCTGCAAGTTGTTGTGGACAAGTATTGTGGATGCAAAATCAACTCTTGGATTATGGATTCAATTTCAAGAATACTCCTATCCACATTGATAATGAGAGTACAATTTCTATTATGAAGAATCCTGTTTATCATTCCAAGACCAAGCATATTCAGATTAGGCATCACTTTATTCGAGATTGTTATGAGCATAGGCTCATTAATGTTGTGAAGGTACACACAGATGACAATGTAGCTGATCTACTCACAAAGGGATTTGATGTTTCCAGATTCAAACATTTAGTGATGAGTATTGGTATGATCAACTATTAAGCTACATTTAAGGGGAGGACTTAGTTTAGTTTAAGTCCTATATTTAAGGGGAGGCAAACAATGTTCTTTACTCTATTTGTTCTGGTGTATCGATTTGAAGAAAGGATGGAAAGTACTGCTTGGAGTTTACTAGAAAGTACTGTTGATTCTTGATGGTATGCACAATCACATCAAACAGGGTAAACCATTCTTAATGTACCCTAGATTTGTTCAGTTGTTTTTGAACAAACAGCTTGAAGGTGTTCCTAAGCCACCAAGCTTTTTGCCTGCTGTACAACTTCCACCCAAGGTGTTTACCTTTATGAGTAACAAGAGTGTTAAATTTTCTGGGAGGAATACACCATTAACTGCTCATATATTGGAAGTAGCTCAGGCTGTTAGAGATGCAGCACAAGATGATTCAGATCATGAGCATTCAGATTCTGCAGATACTCAATCTCAAGATCAAGCATCATCTCAACATACTGAGCATTCAGGAGCACAACCTATTCAATCACCAGATCATGCAGTTTCTCAACATAATGCTCCATCACCAACTCAAGCTTCTTCTCAACATACTAATCAAAAGGAAAGTACTGCTTCACTGCAAGGTACTGATAAGGAAGATTCAGAGCAAGGTGAGCATCTATCACCAACTCCCAATGATTATACTTCCACAGATGAGTTTCAAACATCTGGAGGAGATGAGGGAGTTATGGCTGATAAGGAGGAGCTGACTATGCTTTAACTAGGGAATTAAGGAGAATGAAGCGAGCTTTTGATGCTCAAGCTGAACAATTGTTGAAGTTAAAGAACAAGTTCAAACGATTCAAGAGGTTTGTTTGGCCACTAGTTAAACATCACAGATTGTGGGTTAAGTCTCAAAAGAAGCGTGGTCACAAGCCTAAGAAAGTGTCAACAAAACGACAACTCAGAAAGCAATCTTCATTCACATTGGGGAGGAATTTGGAGAATATTAATTTGAATGAAGAAGCTGGTTTTGAAGATGCTAATGCTGGTTTTAATAATGATTCTCAAACACCACTTGAAGAACACATTCCTCATCAAGATACTGCTGAGAGGAAGAGTGATGAGACTGAAAATATCGATCTTCAAGAGGCTGATACTGAAGTAGGAAGTGGTGATACAGAAGTACTGAAATTGGATGATGTTGGTGTTGAAGTTACTCAAGGTACTGCTTATCAAGGTACTGTGAGGAAGTTTTCAATAACACCAAGGACTTTAAATTTTGAAGATGTTGGTCCATCCAATCCAGCTCAGGAAGAAGAAAATAAAGAATCTATTAACAGTGATGATGAGACAATTGCTGAAATTATGCTGAATATACCAAGACCTAAAGGTATCACTATTGCTGAACCAGTTGAACAATCTCAAGTTATACAACCTTCTTCTCAACAAGAGACAGATTCTAAAGATAAAGGGAAAGGAATTTTAGTAGAATCAAAGAAGAAGAAGAAGAAGCTTTCTGTAGCAGACTTAAGAGCTATTGAGGAAGCTAAAGGTGAAGAAGCTGCCAGAAAGTTATAGGCTGAATTAGATGCTGAAGTTGAAATTTCAAAGAAGCCAGTTGTTCAACCAAGAAGACCACAAGGTATTGCTAAAGAAAGAAATGCGATGATGAGTTATCTAAGTGGTCGAGGATACAAAGGTCTGCCAAGGTTAAACTATCAAGAGATGAAAGATTTATATGATGCTGTCAGAGAAGCTTATCAAAAGCAAGTTGATAGTATTATCGGCTTTGATACTGATGAAGCAAAACAGATGATGGATGCTGGAAATAAAAGAAAAAAAACAACAACTAAAGCACAACCATCAAAGAAGTTCAAATCTGCAGTGGAATTAAGAATAGATACAATTGATGAACTGAGGAATTACCTAAGAGTTGTTGATTTTGAGCTTCCTAAGTCAAAAGAAGATGTTAAGACAAAGGCCTAGATATCTGAATTGGAAGTCATAGAATCAGAGAAAGATGGAGATTACTTTGTTTTCCACAGAGAAGATAACAGCTTCAGAGCATTTAATTTGTTGTGGGATGTATTGTTGACTGATAGATAGAGAAGATTTGTTTCATCTATATCAACAAATTCAAGCTTATTATGAACACATTCCACTCAAAGGAATAGGTGTAGTTTTGCTGGGAGATCTCACAACAATATGGGAAACTGAAGAGACAAGCACTGATGATATTTGGAAGAATCAAGAAGACTGGGAGATTCAAAGTTGGAGATTCTTTGAAACAGCTGGAGTGCATGTCTTAGAATTAGAAGATGGAACTATGATTCATATGCTAGCTGAAAGAAGATATCGTCTTACAAGAGATCTGATGATGAGGATGTCAGATCATGGTTTGGAAGTAGAGCAAGAGGATGAAACAGCTCTTATGGTCATTAAGTTGTTCATCAATTGGACAATCTTAACAGATGATGATGTATGATTACTGGTATGGTTTTAATTATTTAAATCTTTTTGAATAAAAAGTATTTTTCTCAAAGTACTGCTGGACAAACAATACTTTACTAAAGTACTGATTGCAGCATTAAACCAGTAAAGTCTTTTAAAGTAGCAATTTTTGTGATGTGCAAAACACTTTTTGAAGCAAAAAAATTTAGAGCAACAAATTGTTTTGAACTTATGGTGTTAGTACTTGTACTACACAAAAAATGGTATTCAACTCACCATGTTTGATAAACAAGAAAGAGTTTGACTCATCATGAGGGTACGGCTCTGATGTGATTATCAAATCCATTTTTAGTTGACAATTTACTAAAAATTGTATGGTTTTCAACTCACCATATCTGTGATAAGTGAAGAGTTGACTAGCCCACAAGATAATGGCTTGTGGTAAAGGCTGTGGAAAAACCATTTGTATGGTAATTAGTTCACCATGGTTGTGATTGTACTAAAAGAACTAACTAGTCCAAAAGCAAACGGCTCTTGGTAAAGACTAAACAAATCCGTTGATAGATGATGATTTGCTAAAAATCATATGGTTATCAATGTACCATGGTTTTCTTAACCTAAACATTGGCTACTCCAGAGTTATGGCTTTGGTAAAGAGACATCAAAATCCATTAAAGTTCAATGATTCACCTCTTACAGGAGTTTACACACCTGAATGTGATGAGAAAAGACTGAAACTTTATGATATGATGTACATTTTGCCATATGTTGCTGAGTAGCTGAAAAGATAAGTTGCTGTAAAGGAAAAAGGTTGCTGATAAAGATTGATTGCTATTGCTGACAAATCTCACTTTGATGATGACAAAACAAACATAGTAAGTACAAGACAGAAGATAAAGTTACAATCTTTCCTTGAAGACAAAGATGTTCAAGTGATATAGCATGCTTTAAGGAGTGCTGGGTTCTTACATGTTATTAAGAGAAGACAAAGGAACTTGAAATCAAGCAAGTAGAATTCAAGTTAGGGGAGGATTGTTGGGACATAAAGTCAAAGTACTGCTGTTTACCAAAGTACTGCTCTCATATAAAGGTCAAAGTACTGCTCAAAGAATAAAGTCAAAGAACTGCTCGTCAAAGTGCTGCTGAAGTAAAAGGACTCACATGCAAATCATGAAAATTGTTTAAGGATTATTATGTAAATCTAGAATGTTCTAAGTTAGAGTTAGTTTACTTGTCGTTCAAGTATTGTAAACCGACTAGGATTTTCCTTATGCCTATAAAAGGATCCCTAGGTTGGCATTAGAGATATACGATTAGAGATACAATACAAGTTCGATATTAGAGTTATTAGGGTTGTTGGTGAATCTGTGTATGTAAGCAGGTTCAAAGGTTTTAATAAAATCATTGAAGTTTATTATTCTTCTTAGCTTTGTTGAAGTAGATTCCGCATACTTAATAAAGTTATTCAGTGTTTTATTGTTAGTAATTTAGGATTTATCTGAGATTACTAAACCCTTAACAAGCTACATAGTTAGTTTGGTCAGAGTATATCGATCCAACAGTATCTACCTTCGGGCTCAAGGCATCACCTACCCATTATGTGTTGGTTTTGCATTTTGGGCTAGGTTTGGTGGGTGTGGCTAGGTCATCAAATATGATGGTCGTTGTATATATTGCTTATGTATTTATTGTCAAAATTTATGATGTAATTGTGTGTTTAACTAATGACTATCAAGGTAATTAATTTGACGGGCTATCATCCGTCCATCTTCGCTTAATATTGATATAAACTTTGACTATGTTTATGTTTATAGTAAATCATTTCAATGCTTTAATTATGTAGAAAACACATATAAAAAACAATTACATGCAAAGGAAAGTTATAGACAAGAAGACAATAGACAAATTGGAGAAATGATAAATGGTCGGGATTTCTTCAAAATTTTGGATAACGATTTTATCACTTTTGGTATTAAAATATAAGTTTTTCAAATATTCACATATTTGGATACAATATTTTCGGATATTTGAATATATAATACCTATATCCGAAATTTCGGATATTTGAAATTCCTGAATCATCATTTTATACTCATTGTGCTTGACATTGTGTAAATTTAGTAATATGTGATATTAATTATTCTCGAAAAAAGTATAATCGTATGTGCCTCATTTCATAATTGCAGCTTAGGCCTCTAAGAGATATAAAATGAACCTATACATGTCTATTAAGAAGCTTAAGTGGTGCGCGTGGATTGCAACACGCACTACGTTTTACCTCTCAAGGGATCTCGAGAAGCTTGCAATCCCCACCAGGCAGTGTACCTGACCGATGTAGTATAGTGTAGTGGCAAGTACCGGGGAATTGATCATTCTCTCGCAGGGAATAGTGTTCGTTAGGCTAAAGGCTACTCTAATCTAGGTCTAAGGGTGGAGGAAGATTCTTTTTGTATTTTTATGTTTTATGAAAGCAGTAAAATCTCTGGTTTTGGAGGATAGGGCGGAATTAGTTGCTAGTCAACTAACCCAAGTTATCTACTTTTATACTACTTATATTTTTGTATTTTTTTGA